>JAPYZL010168981.1:0-14978 GCA_030522825.1 Platygaster orseoliae
ACAAGGTATTCAGACACTGAAAGCGATATCTTTCTGAAGCATATTATCGCGGGAATATTGAATGGTTTTTTATCCGGATTTTGGTGGCGCACCCTGTACTATTCTCAAAGTACACAGCTTGCATAATGTAAAAAATTCAAATATCAGATCATCAAAGGCTTCAAATGCCAAGAATCTAAATGGTATTTCCAAGTCAATTCTACGAGTTGATGAGAAAATTATTAAAAAACCTTTTTTGTACACATAAAAAATTCATACAGAGAGAAAAAAAATCCCATGTACAGTTTACATATATCACGTGTGCATAACAACATTTTCCCAACAAAAAGCTTTCATTTTCCGAATCACAAAGGACGGCTTTTTCGGCTAACAACATTTTTCCAATACACTCAAAAGTTAGAAATCACTCTTTCATAAAATAGTCATTAAAGTGTATTATTTTGTTAAAAGCTGTTTGTTTTTTATCATTTTAATATGGTACTTAATCTTTTGATACAAACATTATTGCAAGGTTTAATTTTTGTGAAAAAAGTAACCTGTTTTATAAGAAATTTTACTGGCGTAAACTATCATGAGTAACTTGTACTATAAATAAACAACGTTTTTCCTGAACGATATAAATGAGTTCATCATAGAACATGACTTCGAATGGAAACAGAAAACAGAAGCAAAATGTATTCTGTGTGTTGATATCAAACTTGCTCACATATTGACTGAACGAAAAACAAACTTCTGTACTGGTGGTCTTTATAAAAAACATTTTACGTGTGGACATACTTTCAGATATTGATAAATACATGAATTAACTACAACATGAAGGGTTTTGTTTAACAGAATTAATATATGTAGAATTTTATTCTCTTTGTATTCTCATAATAACGATTTTCTTTCATTTTAAAAAGAAATTGAATTTGTAGCATAATAAATTACCTTTTTCATTATTCATACTTTATTCTGAACAGTAAGATTATATAATTTCGGTTTCTAGAGAAAATATCTCAAAAACGTTTCCTGTTCATTCCATTTCCAATACCATTTTCCTTTCTGTCAGATTTTCGTGTCCTGACTCTGACAAAACATTGGTTGGTGCAGTTATTTGTTCATCTCGTCGAGTTGACGACTCTGCGCTGATTTCTCAAAGAAAGAGCTCAATCTATGTCTCCCAGTCTTAATCATGAGCGCATTGTTGCACCTGGCCTCTCATCTCTTTCCGATCTGATTTCCTCGCGAAATTCTCACAGGCGCTTTCAGCAATCTCCGTCATTCCAGGAAAGATTAATTATGAACATTGGATATTTCTACAACTGACATTATATTTTTCCGAAGAGTAAAGGCTCGCGACAAACAACGAAAACGTGGATCAAAGTAATACTTCGATAGTAATTGAAACATACATTATTTTGATTTTAAGTTAACGTAGTTTATAGAATCCATGCACATTTCATTGTTATTTCTCTTAAGTGAAACATTGGGTACAAAAAGATATCCTTCAATTACCATAATCTGTTTCATTCCATTTCTGCACTTACTTCTACGATAACAAACCAAATAGGTTTTCCAGCGAACGAACGTTCATGAATATTCATGAAACTTGATGCTCCGATATTTTTCTACGGATTGAGCATCACAATTTAATCGCACAATCAACGGAAAATATTTTTTCTAAAAAACTGTATTGCGTTAGACTCGTGCGATTTTTTTCGATTAGCTCAACTCGCGCACGTGAGAAACCTCATAGTCATTGTCGATCCCTGAAAAATCAAGAAGAAATGCATACAATTTATCTCTATTCACTCAACACTGCTCTCGCGTGTCGTGAGAAAAAAATGGTCCCTTGCGTAATTCTCGTTTCGTTTTCGCGTACAGCAAAAACGCCTCGGAACTGCGAATTTCGCTGATTCCGAGCAGAGATAGGAAGTCGAGTGGGAGAAATATGCAGAAAAAGTAATAATTTTCAGAGCAAATTACGATATTCATCTCGCGGATATGCAATTTCAACGGGGCCGAATTGAATATTCCGCCGTTGCTGGCTGTCAAGAGTTTGAGCACACCATAAACTGCGAGCAGTAGATTTTTTTAATGTTGAATTTTAAAGTTTTCGAGATAGATCTTTTTTTTTGTTCTTTATACGTTATTGGTACCATGTAAAAGTATTTCAACATGAACATAAAAAAAGCAAAATTTTCCAAATTGATTATGCTCTTAAATATTCTCATGAGCAGAGCTACTCAAAATATTTCTGTCAAAAGTCCAAAATATGTATTTTATATTTCGTTCAAAACAAGTGAAATATTTGGTGTTGAATATTTCCGATATAACTGCATAAATTCATAAATTCTAAATGTATGCTTAATTATAACAATGTTATTATAATAAATTACAACATATTTTTGAAAACAATCAAATCATGAGGAATAATCGTTATTAAACGGAATCCATTACCTTGCCAAAAAATTTACGAATTTTCCTTGAACAACAACTTTTTTTTTATTTAACCGATTTTACATTGTGTTTTTTAAAGTAACTTTATGAGTATAAATATTTTATTTATTCATGTCATTAGAGAAACATATATAAAAACTTCATAAAATATTTATGAAGAATTTTTTTTGAAAATTTGGAAATCGAGTTGACGAAATCAACGAATATTTCAGGCATGTACGGACATTTTATTTTACATTTCAATAAATTTAATTGGAAGCTGGCAACAATTTCTAAAAACTATGCAAGAAATTCATAATAATAATCGTGAGATGAGGAATCTATTTCTTTTTTGGCGTTTTCTAAATTTTTGTCAAGTTGCAACTTTTGTGATTATGAATAAATTATAATTTTAAATAATAATATAATATATTATTACTTTTTAACATTAAATTTTGATGAAAAATTTTTAATTTTATCAGATAATTTATTTTTTAACATTTATTTATTAATAATATAATACCGTATGAAGTATATATTATGTTATTTATATCAAATTATAATTTTCGTCAAGTTTTAAATATATAAATATAGAAAAATTTTATTATGATTTTCTTTACTTTAACACTATATACTTGTACAATAATTTCTTCAAGCATTCCGAAATCACTAATATTTTGATAAAAGTTTTTTTTTTTCTCGTAACATTTGGATGAAATATGTATGAAAAATCAAAAAAGGCAAAAATATGCATGTTGTTCAAGAAAAGGTCGAAATATGTAAAAAAATATTTTATATTCGAAAAAATATTTTGAATAGCCCAGATCATGAAAAAAAACACAATACAAATTTTTTATTCGCCAATTTTTAAAACATGTCTCTCATTTCTTTTTTCTTAGTTAAAAGTTGTAAAATAATATAATGATTGCAAAAGTAGTGCTCTGTTTGTTTTTAGCTATGCGATAGAATCAAGTTTTATAGTTAAAAAAATGCCATAATAAATAATTGATCTTCAACTTAAATATTATTTCTTATTCATCCATTTTGTCGACGTTTCGACTCAATTTTACTCTTTTTTAAGGCCTTTCATACAAAGCCATTACAAAAATCAATAGCAAATAAACAACTATAAAAAGTCAAGTCTAATAAAACCTAACTGAGACTTACGTCCCATGATGCATAGTGTACTATTACAGAGCATCGTTTTTTATTTTTTACTGGTTTTTGCTATCGATTTAGAAAAAAGTTTTCGAAAAGTACAAATTGAGTTAAACAGTTGTCAATATGGATGATTAAAAGAATAAAATTTGACAACATCAATTATTTTTCCTTGTGCATACGGAGTAACTAATATTTGAAAAATTAATAAAAGTTTAAAGTGTATATTTAAGGAGAGAAAACAATCAAAATATAACTAATGCTACGAAAATATTTGCTTGAAATAAAGACGAATCCATTAAAAATATGCCAGTACGTTAGATAAAAAAAAAACTTTTTTTTCAGTGTATTTTTATTTGTTCATTGTTCCATTTGTTACACCATTAGGCTAATATAATGGAAAAAAGGTAATGAAAAAAATTAAATCTAAAATGTAGAAAAATGTCAGACTCTTATTATGAATAACAAATAATTCGCAGAAGAAATTTTGTTCATTGTCAATTACTGAGGCATCTTGTTTATTAAATTTTAATTGTCAATTTTTTTCACTTTTTCCTTTAACTTAACAAATATGAAGAAATGGAATTTGGGAGTGTGTAAATGATTGTAAATGTTACAGTAAATTTTTGAAAACATATATCTAGTTTTTTAAAAAAGCATAAAAATCATTTCTAAACTGTACCAGATCAGTTGAAAATTGCAAATATATTTCTAAATCGCATATTTTTTTTCCTATATCTACCTTTGGAATTCGCAAAATGTAAAAACACTTTTTATGCTTTTCGATAGTATAGAAAACTATTCAAACTGCTCTTTAGTACAGTAAATAATTTTGTTCAATATTACTATAATTGAAAACTTTCCGAGGGTTCTCACTTTCAGAGAGAAATTGAAATATACTAAAATACCAATTACAATGAATATTTGAATAGACTCATAAATAACCTTAATAAAGTCGATTGATGCGGAAATTCCTTGGCACTGAAAAGTTGGAAAATTTTTAAAATGATCTTTCATATCACTGAAATGAAATCTTGGTTTTTTTCCCTTCTTTAAGACTGACCTTACAGAAAAATCTTGCAATTTTTTTTCACTTTACCAAACACAGAAAAACATGTGAAATTCAAATTGACGAACCCATAATATCAATTTCGCTGCATCCACAAGAGGGTATAACGCGTAGTATTTAACAGATGATTTCTCAGCCCATTGCTGATACATCGTTTGGAAATTCAATGCATCGCCTGGCATTTCCATGCGTACGAGCCTTACTTACCTAAGTTTAGTTCAAGTTCGCATTAGAGTTCGATCAATAAGACGTGTTTTATACCACGCATTCGAAGCCTTTCACCGATTGCTCAAGTTCGACGAACATCCAAAATAGTTGATGTACTCCTCAAACGCATGATCCAGATGCTTTGTATAAATTATTCCCTGAACACATGAAAGCACAACACAATTACCTGCATGAAAAATGCCAATTTTTTTCAAAATTTGATAGAAAATCCATTTTATTCCGTAACTGTAAAATAAAAAAAAACACACAGAATGTGTCACCTGCTTTCTACGATCTATATGTTGGAGAATAAAAAAAAATTCAAACACTGCTCGTATCGCAAACTGTGATGAAAGCGAAAGCATCGGGAGAAATACAAGTCGGATGAGAAAGAAAGGAAAAAATCGAATTCGCGCAACCGCGTGCCTTCAAAGTAACCTTTTAAAACGCTGTCCAGGACGATTTGATGCACGATAGCTTCTCTCGCGAAAGCATCTTCTACGTCCTTTACTCTGCACAACTCCAGTTCTCTGCCCGTCGCGAGATGTTATCCGAGCGTTTTCCACTGCCCCCGCACCGTTGTGCCCGTTCGTCCGTAAATTTTCGAGATTCGGAAACGACCCAATAGGACAATGGCTTCCCGTATTACTCCATTATCGTGTCACCCATTGAGAACGCCTTATCTACTTCAAGTTTAGCATGCTGTAAAATGTCTTCTTCTCGGAGGACAACAATAAAGTTCGCCTATCCCTGTGATTTTTCCACTCGTGATTTTCGAAAAAGCGATCTTCCAGATCACATCAGTTTTTTTAACGTTGTTCTTTTCAAGAGACTTTTGATAACAAAGTGAATGCACGTTTTTAGAAAAATTGGACAATTGACTTGTTATGAAAACTGTTTTCAAATGTAGAGTAAAAAAAATACATTTATCAATTCAATTGATAAAGAATGATTTATTAGATGAAATAATTTTACTAAATAAACATTACTTACCATTTAATGGCATGTGTGAATTTATCAATAAATATATGAGCGACATACTAATTTGTGACATGAATATGTATATGCACAATCAGCCTACATGTGTTTATATATGCATAATGGGCTCACATGTAAAAATATGCAAAATAAGCATGCAATATCCAATCATCATACTTACCCTCATGTTAATGATGATTTTATTGTCAATATCAACTTGTTTATTGAAAAAGAATATAGAAAGAAATTTTTTTTCTCTTCCTCAAGTTCGTGCTTTCAAGGAAATAGGTGAATGGCAGAAAGTGTGAGGGAGGACGAAAAGTTAACCTGCCACTCTCTTCATTGGCAAAATATGTCGACTGTGTGAAATGAAATTCTTATGCGAGTACGAAGAGACGAAAATCCGATGACTGACTTTCAGCTCTGTATACTGCGCAGTCGACGTGAATGAGATCTGAAGAAGCTGTATAATAAAGTAGGAAACTCAATATGAAAGATTCAGCAACAATCTTAAACAGTTACTAATGTAGTTTGATCGACTTCAGAAAACTCTGAAAAAACTGAGCAGTAAATGAGATGCAAAGAAACTGTATAGTGAGTTTGAAAACTTAATACGGAAGATGAAACATCAATGTGTTATGCATTTTATGTGGTATAATGAGAAGATTTGTTGAGGAACATCGATTTTAATCCCAGAGAACTTTGATTTTCAGTTTCTTTCAATTTAGATATTATTATTTGATCTGATTTAACAAGTCAAACAGATTTTCAAATACCGTTGAATTTCCATGAAAATTTTTCCTCTCCTATAAAAGTCTGAACCAGCAAAAAATGTGATAAATTGATTAATGTTGCAGAGCTACTTTATTTCTGAATCGTTTCGGAAATTCTATCGATGAAGAGTAAACATTGAAATTTATGAAAAAAGTCTCTCATATCCAAAAGTTGCATATTTTCCATACTTTTTCACAAGCTTTATCAAGTTTTCATGTTCATGTCTAAAAATACGAGTTTTTTTCGAGCGCACTCCAGAATATTTATATACCTTTGTATTAATAAAGAAACAGTATAAATTACATGATAGGAGTATAATTTTATAAATTATTCTATATAATAGTGTATACAATATTTTTCTTCATTTTTTCTTATTCAATTATAATAAATTGAATGAAAATCGAATTCAAAATGAATTAAATTAAATATTTAAAATTTTCCTCCCCTATAAAAGTCTGAATCAGCAAAAAATGTGATGAATTGATTAATGTTTGCAGAGCTTCTATATTTTTGGATCGTTTTGGAAATTCTGTAGATGAAGAGTAAACATTTAAACATATGAAAAAAGTTTCTCATATTCAAGAGTGGCGCATTTTTCATACTTTTTTACAAGCTTTATCAAGTTTTTGTGTTCATGTGTACAAATACGAGTTTTTTTCGAGCGCACTCTAGAATATTTAAATACCTTTGCATTATTATAAAAAATGTATATAAATTACATGATAATCATATAATTTTGTAAATTATTCTTTACAAGAGTGTATACAATATTCTTCTTCATTTTTCCTTATTGAATGAAAATTTAATTTAATTAAATATTAAAAATTTTCCTCTTCTATAAAAGTCTAAACCAGCAAAAAATGTGATGAATTGATTAATGTTTGCAAAGCTTATATATTTTCGAATCGTTTTGGAATTCCGTAGATGAAGAGTAAACATTGAAACTTATGAAAAAGTCTCTCATATCCAAGAGTAGCGTATTTTCCATACTTTTTTACGGTAGTGCGACACTTTTTCCACTCCGTTTTTTTATTCCGTTTTTTCCACCTATCATTTTCTCCACCGTACAATTTTTTCCACACACTATTTTTTCCACTAACCTTTTTCTCAACTACCCAATTTTTTCACTGACCTGTTTTTCCATTTACAAAAAATTTGAATTTTTTACTTTTTTTTCCGAATTGTTACCTAACTTATAATGTGCACAATTCTTTACAATAAGTTTTCAAATTTGACCTTCATTAATATTTTATAATAATTATGATCAACGTAAATTTGTAAAAACTTATATAAAAGAGCTGTACAGATATTTGTTTGCTCGTGAAGTATATGTTTGACAGTTACCTAAAAATTTGCGAGAACAATTTGAAGTTCACTTCAAATGTTTAATTCGGGCAATTAAAGAAAATCACTTATTCGGAAAAAAAAATGAGTGGAACAAATGATCAGTGGAAAAAAGAACTAGTGAAAAAAATGGCCAGTGGGAAAAAAAATTAGTGGAAGAAAAGGTAAGTGGAAAAAAGAATTAGTGGAAAAAACGGTCAGTGGAAAAAATGGATTGGAAAAAGTGTCGTATAATCCTTTTTTACAAGCTTTATCAAGTTTTTATATTCATGTCTAAAATTACGAGTTTTTTCGAGTGCACTCCAGAATATTTCTATACCTTTGTATCAATATAAAAACTGTATATAAATTACATAATGCAAATATAATTTTGTTAATAATTCTATACAATAGTGTATACAATATTTTTTCAATTGGGGTATATTTTTCCGCATTCATTTTTCCGAAAACACGATTTCCGTATGACCTTTTTTCTGCAAACCTGATTCCCGCAAGGCCTTCTCTCCGCATGGACATTTTTTATGTATATAAAAAATATGAAAATAAAATATAATAAATTCAAATTTTCTATTTTCGAATTACCATGACAATTAGTGATCGCCGCAAATAATAATTTCTTGTACGATTTTTTAGAGTATTCGAAAATAAATATTCATTTTGGAAATGATTTTCAAGATTCCCGGTATTTGAAAAAATTTTTCAAGAAAGCAGTATCTTCCGTATTTCTTTGCTATATTATATGATTCAACAATTTTTTTTTTTTTTTGGTTTGTATTGATTTTCAGACAGATTTCTAAAATTCAATTTTCTAGACTAATTTAAAGTTTTCAAGATTTTGAGTGTGTTACCTTAAAGATTTTTTAAGAAATTCGTACATACATAGATATTCAGTTTTTATTAATTTCTAAATTCTATAGGTTATTTGATTTTTCTGGTGTGAAGGAAATATTAAAAAAAAGTTTTTTTTCATAGAAAAGACCTCTATCTAGCCTGAATTTTTTTATTAAATAATTTTACTCTAAATTCTTCTCTTTTTTATTCCTTGAAATTTTTTTATTTTATCACAAAAAATGATTTATTCCATATTTTATCAATAATCAATTATTATTTCTCAAGAATTTCTTTAAAAAAAAATGTATAACCCTTTATTTTATCACGTAAAAATATTTTTTATAATCAAGTTATTGAAATAAAAAACACGTAATTTTGGAAAAAATTTGATTCATCTACAGTTATAAATATGATATATTTCTTCTGTCTTCATCATTTAATTTTTAAGATATAGCTTACTAATTTTCTTCTTTACTTTACTTCTATTCAGCTTCCTTATTCTGTTTTTATTTTTTATAATTTTTTTATATTGTAATTAGTGAAAAGTATTGATCAATTGTGATTTTTGCATACATTGAGAGATTCACTTATTGTAAATTTGGAAAAGAAGAAAAAAAATTCATTTTTTGGTTAAGTAACAGATAGTGAATTCAAAATTTTTGTTAAAATACAGAATTTAAACGAAAATACTGAACTTCTAAGAGGAAGGAACATAAAACTGATTTGCGAAATCTAAGAACATGATGCTATCGATTGGTTGTAGAAATATATATATTTTGGTCATTTCAAAATCAATACCAAGTTATTACTTTAAAATTTTTATGTTTTGAAAAAATGTGAAGATGGAATATTCAAGATCACTGAAGAAGAAGAGAAAAAAATACAAGTTTTGGAAGAATAAATAAGTGAATTTTTCATGTATACAAGGAAACTTTATAGATAACTTATTGAAAGTTATTAAAAAGTAAAAAAAAAGTAAAGTATATTAAAAGTTTGAACGAAAAATAATAATTCGCATTGCATAATAGATTTGCAATGATGTTTAAAACGGAAATATAATGAGATTTTAATAGAACGAAGGTTTCTTTATTTGCTAAAATTTGCGGAAGCTTGTACATGCAGAAAAGTGTCCGGATACCTATTTTTTCTATTAGTTCCATTATTTCCTGAATAGAAAATTTTACCAACTATCCTGCTATACCAAAAACAGTCACTCTAGTGTCTAGTGCCATTTTATCAAACATCTCACGTACATTCATATTTTTATCGGATGAAACAAGCTCTCGAAGAATCACGAGGAGAAAATTTGAACGCTCTGACACCTTCAATCTCCCCGAAAGTATACTTTATCCTCGAAAAACGGTCTACGGGAACTTGCGTTCTACCGCCGTCGTCGTAAATTCCGCATCACGAGAGTCCTGGTGTCGGAGCGCTCTTTACGTGCCGTTTCGCTGACCCTTAAACTCGCCTTGGGCACGCTGAAAAGTGCAAAACGCCGGAAAGCCGAAGAATCGCACAAGTCCTGGCCACGAATCCGGGAGATTCCCAACGACTTGGAAACTCGAGCGCCCGAGTAATCACGCACGATCTGTAAATAACGATCAATTGCGATCGCGTAAAAGACGTCCAAGTGACGGGCTAAATTGTCAAGTCGCAATGAAAGTCGAGATCTTTTCCAAACGTGTAGTGCAAGTTGAAGAAATTTTTCATAGGTATGTGTTAATGAACTCAAAAAAGATCTTTTATAAATTATTTTTTATCCATTGTAACATCACAACAGCAAAAATCGAACAATACATGAAACATCATTTTTCAAAATGAAGTATCTCATCTCTTCGAAAACCAGACAAAAACAATTTTTTGAAACTGCCTAAAATAGCTACTTTGACAGAATTCGTAGCTATCCCGAAACGTCATATTTTCCAATGCTTCGATGAATACTGCAAGCTGATATTACGCTCTGCTGTTATTTACTGCTTCAGCTAGCACTTTCGAGCGATGCAATCGTTGCGCTAATTACAATTGAGTCGATAAATATCCATTGCGCTTAATGAAAACGAGAATAGATAATGGCCCGGGTAGGATTTGCGGCGAAGAACATTCATTACTAGCCGATGAATAACGCTGGCCGCGCGTTAGGAGCTTTATTTCATACGCATTACTCGCTCCAACTGTTCGTCAATACCCGTTGCCAGCAATGCATGGATTTATTTAAACTTTAACTGAAGAGATCATTTGCAATAACTCATTGCGTTTCGTTTGATTAGTTTATTGCTTTTCTGTTTTAAGATTCAAATCAATTTTCCACGCTAAACGAATGTTTTATGTTCCGATCAGTGCATTTTGCAGTAAGTTTTGATTTTTTGTAATGTCAGGACATGTTGAGAAATTTGTGTATTTTGCACTTACTGCATATGCGTATCAAAAAGGTAAATGTGCAATATCTATATAAATATTGATAGTTTTTAAATGTATAAAAACATTTCTTTATATCGTAAATTGCTTCATCAAGAAATTTCTTATGTGTTTCCAAAGAAGATTCAACATTACACAAAATGTCATTCAGCTTCAAAAAACTCGTGACGTTTGACTTTTTTAAAGCTTGATAGACTATACGTCCAAAGTTGTGATGTTCGCTAATTTTGTTTCGACACACCTCGAGGGTCACTTGCATCAGGTACTGCACCTTAGCCTTGTGACACCGTTTCGACACAGAATAAAAATGAGGAACAATTTCTTCGTATGAGTGGAAAGTTAATAGATCAACATGAAAGGTCAAAAATGATTGTCTCAGCTGTCAATTTCATAATTTTCGAAAAGATATGACAGTAGAATTCTTCAAAAAAGCAGAAGATGAATGGACTTCCACGTGTGGACGTATAATCGTTATTGGAACTCACGTGTCTATCAATCACACGTGCTATTCATCTCATCATTATCGCATAAACACCCTCACCACATGACAGATGTTTGAGTTATATGTTCTGACAAGGCATATCTGTGCACACAGAGAGCCAAGCATCCGAAAGACACACTTTCGGTTGTTGTAACGTTAGCCGTCAACAGCGGTAGTCAGCGTTCTCGCCAAGTAAACATCGCTCATGTTTATCGTGATACCCGCGAACATCGGCGTTTGGAACGTTTCGATTTCGAGGTACTTGGCTAGCAGGGATTATATTGAGCCATTCAGACTTTCCGGTCCATTATTTTCGTAACTGATTTCAGGTTGAAAAAGATGTGGACAGAAGCTGGAAATGCAAATTTGGTAGATATGTGATATAAGTTCTGAAAGATGTTTTATTGTTTCTTACTTAGTTATTTAGTTATAAAAAGTTTACAGTGTTTTATCTAAGTGTCTAATCACGAAAAAATGTTAATGAGAAAAAGTAATATTCTAAGGAAAGTATTCTGTTGCAACAGCAAATAGTCCAGTAAAGGCAAGCATGTACTGCTAAATTATATCTTTAGTGAAGCAGCGCTCGTTTCGTTAATTCATGTCTTGCGCGGATTCGAAAGCAAAAACGAGCGATTATCCGCGAGATGCGCAGAGTTAAATGAAAAGGACGTACACGTATTGATGTGGGATTAAAAGAGAGAAGGATTGGTCAACTTTTTCCTGAACTAAGAGCTTTGCGTACCTCAAATGCAAAGTTTACGATTCTTGAAACATTTTTTATCAACATTAGGGAATGTCTGAAAAAACAGGGATTAAAAAGTTTCCTCTTGAAATAATCTCTGCTGCAAAACGAATATTGAACAGGATTTATCAAACACGAATGAACTTTTACGATAGTTAATATTTTATTTCGTAAATGTAGAACTGGATTCTGAATATTTTATGCTCGTTTACAGAAATGATATATTTTTGATAATATGAAGTAGCATACATTCACACAGAATCCGAGAGCTTTCGATTTTCTTGCGCATCGAGATTGAAACGCGCGATGAAAAATATTCCATTTGTTTCAGCACCACTGTCGAGTCTGTCGACTGATCGAAGCTAAATTTTGCATACGCGTATCATTCCATTGGTGAGTCGAATATTTAAGTTACTTTTTTTTTAACTTATATTTCTTTTTTCTACGTTCGTGCTGGTTCATGCTAGTTTACAGCTGCAGTCAGCTTTTTTCACTCTACAGGTTATGTACATTTCTGAAGTAAATTCTTGAAAAAACCTTTTTTAGAAATATAAAAAAAATATCAATATAGATTTTATTTGAGAGTAAATTTTTTTAATTGTTTGAAACTTATTAATCAGGAATTTTCATAAATATAAGTTCAAGAAGTTTTTTTTTTTTGGGGGGGGGGGAGAATTTCTTATTGGACTGACTCTAAACAACCATTTTTCTTCAAAAATCAACTTAAAAAAAATTCAAGCGAAAAATGTATGAGAAATTGAAATGATTATTTAGAATTTAAAAAATTAGTGCTTTTGCATAAAATAAAAAAACTTTCAGATAAAAGTTAGGGTCGTGCACTTTCCTTGCGAAATTCCCCATAAAAACATTACATTCCATATTGAAAATTTTTCAGAAAAGATTCTACAAAGCATATACCGAACGTGAAATAACAATGACACAAAAAATCGCATCAAAAACCCATACCTCAATCATATATTCCTCAAGAGATACACAATCTTTCATTCTTATAATTACATTACCTGAAATTGTGTGAATTAGCATTCTATTATTCATCCTCTACTCACGTGGTACAATAATGAATAAATGCGATGGTCGTTAAAAAAAACGATTTACCTCCGGACTTGATATAATCCTGTATAGGGAAAATCCTTTAATGCCAGACGTTGGCGGCTTTCATATTTATTCAAACCCGCTTCATAACGATAGCGAGTGTAACAGCTCCGTGGACTTAATGTGGAAAAAGCGAATGTGAAAACGCCTTTTTTCAGACTAAGAACTGCCAACTGCCAAGCTGAAAGCTTTTCGCAGACGAGATTAATTACGATGATATGAAAAGTAGAGAAAAAAGGAGGAAGCGACGGACGTAAAGCGTCCAGGCGTGTCCTGTAATAAAGCACGGATATTTGAAGAGATTTAGCTGCTCGAGAAGAATAGTAAAAGGCGCGTTACGACCCACAATTACACAAAATCATATTCAAATCTTTTTTTACTAGTCCTACTACCTTTAGTATTTTATCTGATCCCGAAAATTAACGTTCCAGTTCGAGAAGTGGAAAAAAGTTGAATCAAATTTTTAAGGATAGTTTTGTCATTTGAAAAAGTCACGGAAACCTTAAAAGGAAAACCACTTGAGTACTAGCGAAACTCATATTTAACCTCGGAATTCTGCAAGAGACTTTAAATACTCTGTTTATTTCAACAACATTTTTTCCTATCACGTAACACTGATTAATCTCTACAATTTTCACGCAATTTCGGTCGAGCGAAAGAGCGAGCAATATAATGTTCGCGACACTGCAATTATCACGAGTTAAGCATTTCCCTGGTGCGCGATTTTCGCGGGAGAAAATTACACGCTGTCTTCGGGCTCAACCGTTTTCCGTAATGTTTACCAGAGGCCACGCAAAGCAAAGTGAACACGTGATTATGGCAAAAATCACCCGACATAGGGAAAGTACAGTCATTAATAGCCCGGCGACGTTTTAATCAAGACTCGTCTTTCAGCGGTGGCTATGCCTCTTCCGGGGAGCTTAATCAGGGCCGATTCCCCGAGAACTCGTTTGACGAATTCGAGCCATTAAACTTTCGCGAAACTTTTTAGTCTTCTCGAGGTATATTGATGGGTATATCTTGTTCTTCTGAGACGAGCTTTCTTTTTGAATTGAAAAATTGATATTTATTATGAAGGGGTTTATGATAGGTTGAAGTAGAGACTCATTTTCTTATAGTATGAAATTTTCATTTGAAGCTATGAAAGATACTTTTGTAAAAAGATGAAATGAATTTCTGAGACGTCGAGTTCTTGATACTAGTGCTTTGGTAATGCAAGAAGTTATCTAAAATGAAATTTTTAAGAAATCAGGTAAAGTTAGACACTTTTATTTTATACATTGAATGACGTTATTGTAACGTTTCCATCTCATCCCCTTTATCAAAACGTAAAATAAATCATAATATTCTTTCTTTATAATGTTGGTAAAGGTAACACGGTAACAAAGAAAAAAAATTAACAATACGTCTCTTAGACCGAAAACGAAATATCTATATATATATAT
>JAPYZL010168989.1:0-15901 GCA_030522825.1 Platygaster orseoliae
TTGAGATCGCACCATTATGTCAAATTTGAAGTTTTTTACCCGTTCTTAGGTCATTCTTCCAATAAAAGTATCCTCCTTTCGAGCCTTATAATTGGTTTTGTGTTTCAGATCGATCCTGAGACAGCAGGCTGTACGCAGTTTTGTTATTCCACGCGAACCGCATCTTAGACGGAACATCACCACGGGCGCCATTTTGTTTTTTTCGTCTTGAAAAACTTTGTAAATAATGACGAAAATATAAGCTTTTTGAATCCTAAAACTGTTTTTCCCTATGTTTTTTTATTGGCCCACAAAAAAATTCCAAATTTTGCTTACTTTTTAGTCATGTGAATGAGAACCTCCCCTTAAGCCAGTCCCCTGTAGGCTCATCAGCTCACGCATATTTCAATCATAATTACGGTTGAATAAACGTGGAAAAGAAAAGGGCGAATAAAAGATCTATCCAAGAAGACTATAACAGGAGAGATAACTCCCTATCTCTTGCTTAGGAGAAAGGTGGTATAGGATCTAGCGTCACCTCCTACCCATTCGCGCACTGCGCAAACAGACCGAATCCGCTGAATCGGCGTTTCTACGCATCACGTGTTGTTTTGATGTGTTAGATGTAAACAAACATCAAATATTATTAAGTCGTCAACATTTTCTTATGATTTAATTACGCGAATATTAAAATGTCTCGCGTTTGTGATGAATAGTTTTCAATAGTTTTCGCAGTTTGACGTTTGGAGTTTGGATACGCACATAATAATAATACGGAAATGTCATGGATGCTCAGAACACATAAAATCAGTCTGTTCGCGCAGTGCAAAAGTAGTGGGGATCATCGCTATTGGAATGGGGACGCCCGAAACTCCTGAGTTATTTCTCCGGCTATAGTCTTCTTGGATCTATCATTATAAGAATATACCTTTCACTTGCTTTAAGGCGAGAAACTTTGAAGGCATTTTTCTCGAAAAGACGTTTTATCACGAATAAAAATATTTACTTGTGTATTATTTTTTTTTCGATTATTTATTATTTGCGATTTTAATATTCGCGATTCAAAAATTATCTTGCCTTGTCAAATATTTAATGCGATCCGAGATGAAAATGGTATTTTTTTGGAAAATGTCTTATTCTTTAAATTTTCAAAAAATAAAAATGCGTAAAAAAAGAATATAGAACTTATCTAATTGAAGCTGTTTTTATCCTTCAGCACGGGCGGCAGTCATTTTTTCATTTTTTTTACTTATACACTTTAAACTCTGACACGATTGTATATTATACAGGATGTACTAAAATCCCCGTACCGATAAGAAATCTAATATTACTTTTTGAATTTCAGAATCGAAAAGTTCTTTGCCACTTTTCGTAAAATACAAAATCAAAAATGATGTTCGAGATAGAAGTTTCAACTAATCAGATTTCTCAGATTTCAAACTCGAATATCTTTTTTCGTTTTGACTTTTTTAAAAAGTATTTTTTAAAATTTTTTTAAAAATTTGGTTAAAGTTTAGTTCGTCGTTTTTATCCCCACTTATCGAGAAAGCGTATTTATTGTTTAAATGTTGAACTTGAATAGTTTTTTTGATTTTGAGTTTTGTAAAAAGTAGCAAAGGACTTTTCGACTTGAAATTCAGAAAGGAATATCAGATTTCTTTTTAGTACGGGGATTTTGGTACACCCTGTATACCTCAACACAACATTTGTGAACAATCAAACTTTTGACAATTGAAATGTGTCCATTTGGCGTGTTACCTTGCAACCTAAGCAATCTTTTGTACCGACAGACGCGAGAATCGAAGTACAAAAAGGTAAAACTACAAATTTTGGGCCAAACTTTTTTATTCGTGGTGTTTATAAATATATAATAGCGATTTTTCGAGGAGCAAAGGCTTCATTGGGATATGTTATTAACCCAGGATCTTTAATATATCTCTGGTTTCTTGAGTAAAGCTAAAGTGAAAGTAGGAAACGGAAAAACTTTGTCTATGACGTCACGTTTCAAGTTGTTTTTGTAAATATAGCTTCGCGGTGCTAGAGCGTGGAAACTCGCTGGCGAGCCTTCACCTCTAGCCGACTACCACCAGCTATGATTAATGAAAAACGAAGTTTTTTTATGAAGATGTTGTGTACATGGAAAAGGAGAGACAACTACAATGGAGATTTTCAAGGAGTATGAAAAACAAAAATCACTACGGCGGATGTACAAGAAAATCAATTTGCTTTATTTCAATGAAAATCAGAAAAATACAAATAATTCACAAACTTGAAGAAAATAAAGTTCCAATAAATGCCACTTTGAATCCCCGACGCGTTGATACGCGTTGATATCCGCCGAGTACGTAGGCCAAATGGCCTGATGAGATAAATCTACGATATATTTAGGGTAACCTGGAGCCGTGAAAGGCTGCACGGTAAGGCACAGGGATGGTAGTCCTGAGATACAAAAGGGTACACGGAAAAAAGAAAAAAAGATTAGAAAATATTTCGGAGCCAAGAAAGGCTGCACGGAACGAGGAAAATGTTTAGAGTTTACTGGAGCCGAGAGAGGCTACACAGAATTGGATAATTGGGTGCCGCTCGGAGCTGGGTTAGGAGGAGTTCCAGAGCCGAGAGAAGCTCAGATGGAACTCGTATTAAGGTGCTCTTCGGAGGTGGGTTTAGAGTAGTTCCAGAGCCGAGGAAGGCTCAGATGGAACTGACTGGTTTTATCGCGTGCGATCCCTGAGGTGGGATCTGCGTGCTGATAAATCCTACATCAGTTCTTATACCCCGTCAAGGAAGCGTAGAATCTTTGGGGCTAAAGTGAAATTACGTGAAAATACTCGAACCCCCGTTCCGAAAAACTTATCTATGTTGACGGGTTTTTTCACGTACAACAAAGATTTGGCGATTTTTATGAAAGTAATAGTAAATAGTTATTTGACCTTTATATACCGTAGTGTTACTATAAGAAATTGAATAGTTACTTCGGAAACCATTTTATCCTGAATGGAACCTTGAGGCACATTTTGCTAATAGATATGATCTAATAAATAAGAAATTTTAACAATAATGTATAGATGACAATTACATGAGTCTCTGTGAGTAAATTTTAATTCATCTCAGTTGAAACGGTTCTCACTATCAAAATTGTGAAAAGGTTGTGAATTCATATCATAGATGAACACATTATCCAGAAACTCTGAAAATTATAGTACATCAATAAAACGTCACTTTTACATAAATGTTCAGACTTTTATACAATGAAAAAAAATTATAAATAGTTGATTTTTGGTTTTTTAGGAAAATAACTTTGATAAGATACTTGGCACGAGTTTTATCCTTCGATCAATATTTATTTCTTTTTGTCCGCACCTTTGGAAAAATGCGGAGAAATGCAACCTACTGCCGTCAAGATTATTTTACATAATCATTGAAAAAAGTTAGTCTACGAAAAGAATGATAACGTAGACACAGATAATTTTGAAATACTTCAAAATGAAATTTTCTTTCTGTATTTTAACCTAGTTTCTTCAGTATCTAGTCTGTACTTCAGTATTTAGTCTGTACTTCAGTATTTAGTCTGTACTTCAGTATTTAGTCTGTACTTCAGTATTTAGTCTGTACTTCAGTATTTAGTCTGTACTTCAGTATCTAGTCTGTACTTCGGTATCAGTTGAAAAATATCTTGATTCACACAGATACGTTGCATCTACGAGTAATATTACTAAGTTTTTTAAATATAGAATTCATTTCGTTTGCAATTGAATGAAAAATATCGATAAGAACAATGAAATTCATACGATAACGAAAATCATAAAATGGTAATAAATGTTTACCTGCACGTTCGCGCGAAACATGAACTTTTCCCCTATTCTTAAAATTCACGCTCACGTCGAGAATTTGATGAATTTGGAAGACGTTGATAATCAGAAAATTCTAACGGCTCTGAAATTACCTGAGCCGACCAAAATTCATTGGGGGTGGCTGAGTCGGCTCAAGAGTGAAAGCGACAAAGAGAATCCGCAAAATGTGCTCGCTCTTATAGTTACTCCACGATGATTTACACGTACAGGCGCTTGTAGGCCTTGTAGCCGTGTTAAACTCCCAATTTCTTACGCGTCCTTCGCAGCATCTCTGCTCGAAGCTGCCTGGGGTTTCTCGAAGCAAGCCGACTTTTTTCTCGAACCGGCTTGGAAACCATTGATATAAAGAAACCATAAAAATTGACACAAAGGAAACATAAGGACCACTACTGTGCTACTGCGCCAGTGTTCCCAGTTTGCATGCGCGTACGTCTCACACACAGACGCATGCAAACTGGGGACACTTAGTGTTGGGGGACTGGGCTCGTTTTCGTCTTTCGCGCAGGTTGCGTGGGGCTGTGACGTCACCGAAATCCGAGTTTCTCCCGCTCGTCTTCGCGCCCGCGGAGGCGAGTGAGGGAAAGCTGGGACCTCTGTGATGTCCCATCTGAACAATTTTCGGACACGAGGTCCACAAAGACGTTCGGGAGAACCTGGGATTTCTGTGACGTCACAACCCCACTTGTTCTCCAGCATGCGTGAACAAAACCCGGTCACCAACACTAGGGATACTGTCCTGCGCATCTATCCTGCAATGAAAAGAGAGGGCGATAACCCATAGGTTAGTGTTATCCTTGTCTGGCGAATTATCATTGGTTTATTTGAATGTATGTGTATATGTGTGTAAGCGTGTAAGAGACAGAAAATCTCTAAAAATAACTTCCTCTCTTTCCACAAGCGTGATCGCCGCGCAGCTCACGGCGCTCACGCTAGCAGTCTATTTATACATGTCGATGTTGGAAGGTATGACGAAGAATTCGTAGTGAAAATATCCGAAACAAGTAGTGGATCGCTCTCGTACCATGGGCGTATCATGAGTTAGAGAAAGAGTGCGAGATAAATATTTCCTGTATATCTATCGTTTCGTTCTTGCGACTTTTCTTACGATGCAACGGTCGTAATCTGACTGGACTGCGAGATTACATACAGGTCGGTTCAGAAAGAACGGATGTTTTTTGAACGGCTAGTACTAGGAGTGGGGTGGTCCGATCGTAGTGGGGTACGGCGCGTTTGAAAAAGGAGAGGAATGAGTTTTTTTTTCAATTTTCTCAGCTGATGATAGAGCTCATGAACAACAATGGCGAAATGATTTTTTCCCATGCATCCACAAAAAAGGCCACTTTTTTTGCATGGAATGTGGGAACGAAATCCACTTTTTGAGATACTCACGAATGAGCGGGAGAAATCATTCTTCCCTAGGGAAATATTAATAAATCACTGCAAACGCTGAAAATCACTGAAAATCACTGATACGAGGTAAGAAAAGAAAAAAAAACACTGATATGAAGGAAGAATAATTGTCACGGAGGATTTTGACGTATTTCCCACCGTAAACTTAATGTGTTCTTAACAACATGCGCGCACCCAACTTCACACGACCAGTGTTCGTAACTTTCAATCTTCGTTCCTTTTCTAGCGCTCAATCAAACATAAGTTTGTCCTTGTTTAGTACTACTGAGTTACGAACACTGTACACGACTCAACCCGACTGCCATACTCACTCGACTCACACTGTCCATAAGTCATAACTTATGTACATAAGTTTGTTGTGTTTTGTTTTGTTAAATTGTCATAATAGTAACCAAGTCGCGTCGAAAATCAGCAAAATTACATGTTGTAGTTTCCCTAAAAAAGTGTATTTTCCTTCTGCGTTCCACTCAAAAAAAGTGGCCATTATTTTTGTAAATGCATGGGAAAAATATTGTATGCTGCATGGAAGAAAGATGATTCCAACTCGTGCATTTGCGCACTCGCTCCCGCTCGTGCCCAACTTCGCACTCGTTGAAATCATCCTCTTTCTCCCTTGTAGCATAAATATCTATTGTTCATGAGTGATGAGTTCATGATTCATGAGTGATTTCCATCTCAGCAGTTACGCGAACAAACAAAATTGTCGTTACTGGTCCCTAATGAACCATGAAATTCTGTATCAAGACCTCCTGCACTCTCCTAAAGTAACAGTTTGGTGTGCAGTTAGCGCAACGACAATTATTGGACTTAACTTTTTCGAAGACGACACCAGGCAAACAACGACTGTCAATGCGAACGGTTATGTGGATATGCTAACCAACCTTTTTTTCCCCGAATTTCGGCGTCAGCGTGTCAGTCTCAGGATAACTTGGTTTCAACAAATTAGAACCACATTCCACACAGATCGGATCTCAATAGAAGTTGTGCGATGAAAGTTGTGCGAACAATACTTTCCGATTTCGCTATTTAAAAAATCTTGGGGAACGTCGAACCACTTTGCGATTCGAGAAAATTTGAACAAATATTGTTGTTTAACATTTATTTATGACTTTGTGTTGAAGAAACTTGAGATATTCATGAAAAATATACAAAAAAAGTAGATGTTGTTCATTTGGAGTCACAGTTTTTGCATGTGAAAAAGCCACCAGTCATGTGTATACATCGCAAGAGAGCAGCTCGATCGCTTCTCGTTGCAATGAATCGTGTTGCTTCAGTTCTGCTTCTTTGCCAATTTTTCGCCGCAAATGATGCAACAATCATCATCCACGTCTTCATCAGTAGTTGGTTGCTCTTGCTGCTTCTTCTTTGATTTTTTGTTTACTTATGTTTGATATTTGACCAGTTTTTTGTTGTTTTGCTGGATTTGCTTTTGCATCATCTTTCTGTTTCTACGCTTCGGTCTTCTTGCGCTTTTTATCAGCTTTTTGTTGCAAATCACCTAATATATTTCAAGCGATGTCAAAATGCTCATTTGCATCGGCATACGACCTCGGTATGACTTCTTGGTCAGTGTAGCTTTTCATATAATAGTTTTTCATGTGATACGCCACAATTTAAAAACTACCTATAACTTTTTTTGTCCATAATTAATTGCAATTTTGCACCAAAAAACCATTAAAAATCATAAAAAATCTACTTGAAAAATGTCAAAAACTCTGCGGTTCGAAATGGCTCCACAAAAAGTAGTTCGACATTACCCACAAGCTATGTTCTACAAAATAGCCGCTTATGACTCACAGAACCAAATTTGATGGAAAAAAATTTTTGGGTGTAATTAATATTTACACACAATGATTTTAAAGGTATTCACCTGCTTGGTTTTACGCAAAAATGTTAAAAAACTAATGTTGTTTTCAAAACAAAAGAACACTTTTAGAGAATCGAAATTCACTCGATTATCGCAGAAAGCACAAAATACGTTCCATCGGTTCTACTGCTCATGGGAAAATAAGATGAAGCTAAATAATACGATGACAGAATTTTCGTATAGATCGCATATTAGATAATGACAAATATGTCAGTGGTTTGACATTCCCCATGGTTCGAAATTCTTCACATTCCCCTACCTCATTTCATTTTAATATTACAAAATTTTTCGAAATTCGTAAAAAGCTAACTACTGATACATAGTATATTACACTTCTGTCTTGCTGCCCTCACTTCGCTCGGGCCAGCAACTTCACACTCGTCGGTAATCTGCGCCATTCGTAACGATACATGGAAGCTATTTTTCATAAATAATGCATCGACAGTTCGGCTTTCGACGACTGTTGAGCGATGCAAATATGACAGATGACTCACAAAATTTCTATTCGTCACTAGGGGCGAATAGAAATTAGTTGAAGCGGCGGAAGTAAATCAGCTGTGGTGGACGAAATTACAGGAGGGTTGTTTGGCAACGAAAATCTAAAAATCTTGAGCCGAAGACCGCAAGTTTCTCGAATTCTCTTGCGAAGAAATTTTACCGAAATTTCGTCATACATTTGATTTACTCCGCCGCTCCAGCTGATTTCCATTCGCCCCTAGTGTCAGATAGACATTTCGTCAGTAATCCGCCATATTCACATCGCTCAAGAAGCGGCGAAATTGAAATTTTCGTTGCGCGTATTTTAAAAAAGCTTCTTATTGTTTCATTTCCTCTCAAGTGGATATCTGAGTATGTTGAGCAGAGTTCTAAGAAAGATGATAGAAAAAAAATTATAATTTACTTTGAATATAATTTCACATTTTCTACAACAATTTTCACTAAATTAACTATGGAAATATTAATGATACTTCATTCAAAACTTTGTAAATTTTACAGTAATAAAACACTTTCGAACAAATGAGGTAGGTAATTTTCTCATTATCTACGGTACTTCCGTTATAATTTCAATGATAAAAATAATAATTTACATGATTTTTTTTTTTTACATACGTATTTCCGATTTTTATATTCACTTTATGATGTTTGTTTTTTTATATTTACCTCAAGAATATTTTGTTGCCCAGAGTTTCATTTTTTAGAAATGTAGTTCATTCAATCGTCGAAGTCGATTTCAAAGTAATGTCAGAATAGTTCTTTGGTTAGTACATATATATTTTGTAACTAGGACCAAAGGCGTGGCTTTTAAAGCGAGGACCAATTTATCTGCTGAGGCGTAGCCAAGACTGATAAATTGTTGCGAGAACAAAGCCAAGACTCAGGTCCGAGTTATAAGCGATATTTGTTGCAAGAAACGCATTCAAAAGGGGCTTCCAGCACCTAAAAGCGGACTAGAGGGGGTTTATTCACGATATTGTGCATCACGCACATACGTGGACAAATGTCTGCACATGCCATTCTCTCCCTACTTTACGGTAAGCATAGAAAAACAAAAACACGCATAGAAGAACGGCGTCTACATCGAAATCGAATCGCCAATCGTAAATGTACGTTCTCTAGGTCGCTTTTTAGGTGCTAGAAGCTTCTGTTTAGTGCGTGTTTTGCAGAAAAATTATTTTTATGAATTTCTAACTTTAGATGTATTTTTGAAATCAGAAAATCATCCTGGAAATTCAAATACTTTAATTCTGACAATAATACCCAAGCGACCATTTTTCGGAAAATTTTTCAAATAAATCTCATTTTTCTTCGTTAATAATTCTTAAATTATTTTATGTTTGGAGTGAAAGAAGAATTTTTTGTGTATCCGACATTTTGGATTGTAATTATTGTTTTTCCCAAATAAATCTAAAAAAATGATCATCTCCATGGTTTTTTTTCCAAGTAGAGTTGAAATGTCGAAGTCGATTAAAAAGTAATAGCAGAGTCGTTCTTAAATCTTTTTATGTTAAACCAACAAACAGGTATTTTTATTTTTGAAAAATAACTCATAACACAAAAATTTTTCTATCAAAGTAATGATAATTCAAAAGTATTATCAAGACTAACCATCGACCAAAACCAACAAATATTGGTTTTGGTTGACAACTGCAAGAAAAACGAGAACTAGAAATCATTGATTTCTATAAATCAAAACACGTACATGGCCTTACACGTATGTTATTGTCAACTGCCGAAACAAAAATTTCGATTCAATCGATGTACAAAATTATATAGAAGGGCCATATGACGGTGACAAAATTACCAACCTCATATAGTATATTTTGTAACTAGGACCTAAGGCGTGCCAATTTATCTGCCGAGGCGTAGCCGAGGCAGATAAATCGGTCCGAGAACAAAGCCACGCCTCAGGTCCGAGTTGCAAACGATATTTTTTACAAAATACGCACAAAAAGGTGCTTCTCGCACCTGAAAATCAACACGAAGCGGGTGCATTTCCTACACGACGCACCGCGCCGTCTGTCAGAAACAAAACTACTCCTAGGTAATAAAAATCAAAAACACGCATTAAAACTTGCCGTCTATCGGTAATAAAAACTACCCCTAGGTAATAAAAATCAAAAACACGCATTAAAACGCGACGCCCACATCGAAATGAATCGCCGGTCGGAAACGCACGTCTTTTGTGTTTGTTTTCAGGTGCAAGAAGCACCTTTTTTGTGCGTGTTTTGCAAAAAGATTATTATTGCTCGAAGCTGCTCGGGGCTATCTGAAGCCAGCCGAACCAGCCGAAGCATACTATACACATAACATAGAGCATCAGCTGATCCAGGTAGCCAATGTGACTATAACATAGAGCATCTGGCTGATCCGGGTAGCCCCATATATATAAGTAATATTTCTATATGGCCAGCCGAGAGAGAAGTCGCGTCTTAAAACTAGCGAGGACAGAAAATACGTTCTCTCTCGTACGCCGTAAGTAGAATAATAATCATAGTACTGGTTGACAGTTCTCGTCAGTAGTGATGGTCGATACTATTGGCTTCTCTCTCTCTCTCGCTAAAAGACAGCTGTAATAAGCGAGAAAAAGACACGTTGCGGTATCGTCCATGCGGCCCATCACTACTCCTCAGTTCCGTCAGTTCTCTCCTGGGAAGCCTCTTTCCCCCTTCAGCGCCTATCCCCACCTCCGTGCACATGCGCGACTGCAACCGTCTCTTAATTTTTTATCTCTTTCGTCATCGGATGCTCTCCACTTACAGGCGAGACACATCGCTGGCCATATAGAAGTATTATACATATATATATGGGTAGTCGATGTGACCGTTTCATAGGGTATCCAGCTGATACATGTAGCTAATGAAACTATTATGAATATCTCAGAAATTTCGTAGTCAAGTGACACAGACATTAGTTTTTCTTACGCTCTCTGTCTAAGGCATGAGTGTTCGACAGAGTGAGAGAATGATATTTCGTGTAAGAATACACACTGTGTCCTATCCTCGACGTCTGCGATTGCGATGGCCGAAACGTGACCGTGTTTCCAAATAATTGGAATTCGAATTCCCAGTTCTAAATGTGGAAATAATGATTTTGGAATTAAGGCTAAATATACTTTGCCAATATTTTTTTCAATATTTCTAAAGAATTACCTGCAAAATCTTACATTTAGCCATGACTCGAGAATTGAAGTACATTTTTTTAACGATTTATTGATATGTATGAGTCATGAGAAACATAAAATACTTCTTTACTAAAAATAAAACTAAGGGCCTCGTTAGTCTAGTGGTTAGGTCTCCGGACTCCCAACCCAACGATTTCTAGGGTCTGGGTTCGAATCTCGGCTCCCTTAAGGGTTTTTATTAAGTAAAAATTTTTAAGGATTAGGGGGAGAGCTTTGACCTGGGCAACGGGATTTGGCAGAATTTTCTAGAAAGGTGACTGGTTGTTCTGCCTCTGTCGTTGTCTTCTTGGATACAGACGTTGAACCGTATGTCCCGGCGGGGCGCATGTGATACCGTACACGCAGTCACTCACACGATTACACCTTCTCACATGCGTCTCCAACCGTTAGACTCACCTCACACATTCCTGTAAACACACATGGGACGCAGTGAACCTATAAGTCTAAGTGTTGTTGCTGGCAGAAGGAGATGGACGTGTACCGCACCCAATCATGGAGCGTGTACATGCTGCACTGAAAAAGAAATTACAGAATTTCAATCAATCAATCTAACATTCTAAAAAACAAACTTTTATTTGAATGTCATCCTTATCTTACGTCAGACCTGACATGAGATTAAGATAAGAATTATATTTTAAGTATGTGTTAGAAAACAAATGAAGTGAATCCGAAGTACGTTCGATATTCGCCACTCAACAGAAATACGTTTCCCACGTTCGCAGATTTGGTCCAGAAGGAGTCCAACTGAAACCAGCAGAGCCCCTTCCAGAAATCGTCAAACCCCCGCAACTAGACGATGACGAAGAAGATGACCTTTTTGGATTCGTCGATGACGAAGACGATGATGAAGATGAAGAAGAGGGTGAAGATCAACCATTAGTCGGGAACGCAGTTTCAGAGAGCACTGACAATGATGATGAAGACGATGAAGAGGAGGACGATGATGACGACCCTCTCGGATTTGGAGCTTTTTTGGATCTTTTGACAGGGGAAGATACGACCACGAAAAAACCGATAGTCACTGTTCCAGCTGCTACGACTATGAAACCAGTTATTCAACAAGTTTCCACTATACCAGCCAACCTTGTAACCGAGGGCAGCAACGTTCCTATCGTGGAACCACCAGTCGTTGATCAGACCAAACCTCAAGAAAATGGTAATTTTTCTTGATCGTACATGCCATTTTGATTGTAACTTCAAAGATTTCACGTCATTTCCAAAAATACCGAATTCTTCTTGACAACAGTAAAAAAGTATTCATATGATTATATGAAGAAAACAAAATTACTAAGGAGATTAAACTCGCAGCTAGCATTTTCCTTACTTGCCATATGGTGATTTTTTTACTACTCAATAACGTAGCTCAGAAGTGTCTGATAGTAATAACTTTTTTTTTTCATTTTGAATGAAAACAATTTAAATGATAATGTTTTCACTTGAAAATTAAAGACATTTTATTATGAAAATAACGACATTGCATCTGTTTTTAATTTCATAATTTTTTTCATGCCAGTTAGTTAAATAATAGTATATAACATGACTAGTAGCGTAATAGACGACATCACAGGAGGATCTCTTGGCAACAGGGCTTGAAAAATCTTGCAGCCGAAGGAAACAAGTTTTACAAATTCTGTTGCCAAGAAATTTTTCCAAAATTTAGGCATCTGCACTACGAGTCGGGTTCGATATTTTATATGAAACAAAGTCTGTTTTGAAGCTGAAACGTCACCTGAAATTTGAGGTTGCGTCGCCAGTCTCTCAAAACAGTAATATTATTAGTCCCAGGGGTCGCCTGCAACATTGTGCCTTATGATGCGGCGTTCGTCGGAACTAATAATGTAACAGTTACGAGTAATAGGCTACGGAAACGACAAATTTGAGTTTTCGTTACTGGGTCATTACGGGCTTGTTTCGTATTAACAATATGAGGTATCATTCTTTACACACCTCATGATATCACGTTACCATCCATAGACTATAAAACTAACTTTTCGGTCCGAGGATGCCAAAAAATGATGTCCTTCGGCATGTTAAACATTGTGTACACTTCTTGAAGGTATTTTTTCCATCGGCACATATTGCGCAAGCATTGGACACGATTCTTTTGTCTCGTTATGTCCTGAGACAGCAAAATACCTCCGAGAGGCACACATTGTACTATTATTCGCTATAATTTATTGTTTGGAGGCTACGATTTCGAAAAGTCAAAGTACCTTTCCCTCAGTTATTTCTATACTTCATATTCTTGAAATTCTACTAAATTTTAAAAAATTGATCGATCACGATGATTTTACCAAAGTTAACCAGATTGTATTCGCTTTCAAAAAACAAAAAATTTTTACTGTCGTAAAGAAAATTAGAAATATTTCGTCTCATAAATTTTTATACTTATATTTTTTTTACATAATGATATTTAATTTTATATATTATTATATAATAATTATTATATTATAATAAAATATGACCTTATACAATATAATACCCGAAAAAGAAACATTTTCAACGTAAAATATCGAGATGAGGACTCTAGCCTGAAAAAGTTACCAAAAAAAAACCGAATCTTTCGCATGCTCTTCGTATGGGCTCATCATCATGAGAATGATTTATGTAATACGGTTATACATGAAAATGTTACATATACATGTTTTATATATTGACGTTGCAACAGGCAATAATGCATATCATTTCATTTTTAGTAAATGTAAACTAAAGCCTTTCCAGTGACTCACCTGCGCGGCTTTATAACTCGCAATAGCGGCATATTTTGGTGATTGTAATAAAAATTTTTGCATGAATTTCAACTGTTCCAGAAGCACAACCCCGTGTCTCTTCTTGCTCATTTTATTAATTAATAACATTTTCAGTATTACCGTCACTACAATATAATTGATACGAAATTAGGAAATGTCTTCTGATTGCTCTTCTCCTTTTTCTGTAAGCGTTGTAATGAATATGATGATAATTTTATACAATTATAATTTTAAAACGAGTAAATTATAAGTGCTATCTCAATGTTAATCTTGCCTACGGCCGACTGCTGCGATTTTGTGTACTATTATATGTATATTGTTATTATGAATTTAAAATAATTTAGAAGCACTATTCCTTCCCTTCCTTCGCTAATGTTTACTTGTATTGATAAATACAATATTATGTCTATTATTACCTATCTATTTTAAAAAGAGAATATTATACATATATACCACCTCATGCCTCTACGAACTTCTGAATAACAATTAACTATCAGGTTTTTGATAATAATAGTAAAATTGTACAGAAACATGAGTAATTCATAGTTTGAATAAAATGTTTTGTCAGAAATACCAAACAGGTGGGTGACAACAAAAAATTGAGTTCACATTTACTGAAAATGTAATGATATATATTATCGCCTGTTGCAATGTCAATATATAAAACCTGTATATGGGTCTTTCTCCACGAAAGTATAAAATGAGATAACAATTTGAGATGAATTTCAAAATCGTTGCAAGAACACAAAAACGACTGAAATAAGTTGTATACTGATAATTAAACATATAAGAGAAGCAGTTGCACAGGAAAATATTAACCGAAACATCTAGAGCATAAATAGTGCTCTTAGACGTAGTAGAGCTAACTTGCGTTGAAAAATGCTAAAAAACCTTTTTCGGTTATTATAATTCGTAATATTCTGATCATGTTTTATCAATCTCATTGTGTTAAACAAAAGACTAATGGGATTGAATGTGAGTACAAGAAGTTTTTTTTTAAACATGACACCTCAAACTACACTTTCGCAAAGTAACTTGTATGTGACGTATTCTTTAACTTATTTTCCCCAATTCGAGTCTCTCAACATGAATTATATCTTATGAAAAAAATTTCTCTCATATTAATTGTGTAAATTATTTTACTGATTTTAAGAACTATTTGTAAAAAAATGCCACGGTGCTTACATGCCACGGTGCTTACATTGGTCTTTGTTTCTTGACTAAATCTAAGAAAAAAAACACACAGCGTGAAGCGCTTCTAGTATCATCAACTGCACGTCATACCTCGACTTTCGACGTATAACTCGTTTTAATCAAGTATTGCTACAACGAATTACTGGAGCCACGGTGCTTACAGGTGATTTTTGTACCCTCCCCCCCCCCCCCGAACATCACCAATGTATAAAGGCTAGACTTATTAAAAGTGCCCCTCCTTATAAAAAATAGTTTAAACTCCTACCACCTGATACAACTTATATGATCTACGATACTCATAAAAACAATGTTATTTTAACGCGTTAAACAATACTTCTTTACGTACGTTGATGAACCACCTTAACAGTAGTTGCGAGTAAACGTAATGAAAAAAATAAGGTACAAAAGCAACCCTGATAACAATAGCGAGAAAAGGTAATGAAAAAAGTAAGATACAAAAACATGGAAATCAGTACAAAATAAATATTTTTGAATAACATATCGTTTACGAAAAATAGTCATGGGTTAAATAGTAGTCGCGAAATAATGTGATGGAAAGAACGAGGTGTAAAAGTAGTGAAACTAATACGGAATTAATATACAAGGACAGTATTATACAGTTAAAATGAATTTTATACTGTCAGGAACGGGTATCTTGCCTTCAAATATTTTAATCCTGCATATATTATGTAAAACGTAATCATACTTGGGCGATGAAAAAAACACCAAGCCTACAGATTCACATGAAATACAATTATGGTTAAAACTTGCTCAAATCGAAATTTTGTGAAAATCTTATGGTCTCGAAAATAAAAGCAAGATAAAATCAATTTGTGGGCTGCTGTAAAGAATTTAAAAATTTGCATTATCATGTGAATCTCAAAAGATACTGTTCAAAGCAACATTTCATAATGAGAAAATTTTTCTTCTTATGATACAATTATCCACTAACTTTGAGCCTGATTCTTGAGATGACCTCTCTTACTCGCCCCCCGCCCCTCTCCCTAATACCCTTTGCAGAATACGATGTTTGTGAGTGCCTCCATAAAAAAACAATTATTTCAGAGTTTTAAAATTTTTTAAAAAATTTTTATTTCATTTTCAAAGTACAAACTATTTTCATCACAGTCAAAACCCTAGTTGCAATGACACATATCTATGAGATTAG
>JAPYZL010169027.1:0-16736 GCA_030522825.1 Platygaster orseoliae
CACATAGTACACAGATTTTAAACTTTTACGAAATTAGACAATTTTTTATAAAATTTTTAAAAATTCGTTAGCTCAGGCTTAATTCGAAAAATCCACTATATTTTCACGATTATCAAAAATCCTAACAATGTTTTATCTTATTCGATTTTTCCGAATTTTCAAAATTTGAAATCGAATAAAAAAATAGTCACCAAATCCTACATTACAAAAAAAATGTATCTTTTTGAGATTATACGTAAACTTTTTATACTTCAAATGTTTTTAAGATAACGATTAAAAAATTCAAAAATACAATGCTGGAATACCATAAAAACGTAGTAAATGACGTTATTCGCGAAGTGATGGTAATTTCCTGAAGTTTTTAAATTTTTCTGATTTTCGAGATTCATTAAAAACTTTTAGCATTTTCAATGCCTTTGCATTTCAAGACCTAAGATATCTCTAACATCATACAAAAGCTACTCGAAACATAACAAATTATGTTACAGTTTCACTTACTCTGAAAAATTGTACGCTGTTTTTTTAAATTTATCGTTTTTGTGATTTTTATGGTAAAAAAAATGTTGAAGACATGTTTTGAAAATATATGAAAACTAGAAAAAATTACTATGTTTACGAACATCTTTTGACGCATATGAAATATTTCGATCCTTTAGAATTTATCACAACTTTCGCAATATTTAATGTTTTTCAACTTTATATTTTCTGGAACACCAAGTATAAGACAACCATATTTAAGCTTTCTAATCACAATCTATATGCAATAAGGTCATGTAAATTTTTTTTTAAGATGCATTGTTCAGGTTTTAAAATCAAAAAAGGCAAAAAATACTATTTCCTGCGTGTAACGAAAAAAAAAAAAAAATGATGAACATAATTACAAAGATGAAGACTATTTTCTGCAATTTCACAAATTTTTCTGATTCTCTAAAGCAACGAGCAAATTTACAGCTTATAATTTTTTTCTGTTCCTGAAAATTGTTTAGGTTAAAAATGTGATACAAACTTTCCAAAACTTTCAAAATTTTGTGATAATTAGTCTTTTTCTTTGGGATTCTTAGTATTTTTCAACACTTATCATTTTCTCGTATGTTTGTCGAAAAATCGAACAAAAATTTAATGCAAAGTTTGGTAGAAGACGGTAATAACCAGAATCTACAAACTAAATGAACATTTTTTTATATTTTACGAATTCATGGAGTCATTCAAACGTGTTGAAAATTTTTCAAATTTTCATCGTTTCATAGTTTAAAACATACGTGTATTATTCTTTTATACTTTATTGAAAATAAGAAATGAAGTATTTAGAACTTTCCACATTTCATAAACCTTTTGACTACAAAAATTTTGTTGTTATTTTTTTTTCCAAGGTTTTGAATTCCAATGAAAAAAAAAAAAATATTAACATGCACGTTTCGAAGAAATACTTTTAAAAATACAATATATAAAATTAATGAATGTATTCTGAAATTTCTCTCTCCTATAAAATTATCAAAAATTTTCGAAAATGTGAACTTCTGATATTTTTTGAAATTTCGTGATATGTCAAAGGTTCTGCAAAACAGACATTCAATCTTGATAACTTAGAGCCAAAAAAAAGACATTTTTTCACAATTTCATTAAATAACAAGCATAGTGTGTAAAAAAACCTGTACAAAAATAATGCAGACTATTAAAGAACACTTGTTTCAATTTTCATTTACGTAACTCATATAACTTATAAAAATGATTCACAATTTTCAGTACTTTCGGAGTTTTTCTATAGGTGAAACCGGGGTATTATGAGCCACGGGGAATCGTGATCCAGCGCCATATTTTTTTCCCTAGCAAATCATGGCAGCTTCCAACAACTATTATCGACTTGTCTCATGACAAGCTAATATTTTAATGATCAGTAAACGCGCGCAACCACATCGTTATTTTGCTCTGACAATAAATAAAAATTTGTTGCTCTCGAAGTATCATTTTTATTTCGTGTGAGGTCTATTATTGTGACAAATCTCTGTGAATCTATGCAAGTAATTATGTTCATAATATTCATGTGACTTCAAGCTTTTGAAACAAAAAAGAAATTTTGCATGAACTTATCATTGCGTAATTTATTTGCGGCCATTTTGTAAAAACAGGGGTTCGAGGAATTGTGAGCCACTTTTGGCGGGGAGTTGTAAGCTACTCATTTTTTGACATTTAACGAGCTAACTTCATTAGTTTGATGTTACATCATACATTATGATTGTTTATGCAAAATGTAAGCACTAAACACTTGCAATGCCTGCAATTGGGCAATCTACTTGAAATGTACCAGAATGACCACTAGTTACTGGACTTGCAAGCATTGCATTCCAGATTGATTTTCATCATGTATTACTTTTTTTCATTTTAATGAATAATGATACTGCTATTTAGAAACATGAAAAACTATTTTCTAACAAAAGTTGTAGTTGTTTTTTAATTTTAAAAGTAGCTCATGATTCCCCGAGATTTTTGAAACTTGAAAAAATGCAAATTTTTTACAATCATCTGAGAATCATCCAATTCCAAGATATTCGATTGAACTATTGTGACTGAAAGAAAGGTTTTTTGTCATAGTACAACATATCGCGTTGAAATTTGAAGGAAAACTTGATTTGATGGCAGTTCGTTGAGCATATAAAAAAGTGGCTCATAATACCCCGGTCTCCCCTATTATTTTCAAGAAAAACAAACATTATCATTCACATCATAAAAAACCATCATAAAGAACTCTACCTGTTACCAGTCTCAGTTGCTAACCTCAGTTGCTAAGCCTCACAAACATTTTCCATCCAGGCAAATCATAAACGAACGGCAAAGGTGAAAAAGGGGGTGGTTACGAGTGTTTCAAGAGACTTAGCAGAGTCGAAAAGAGGGCAGATTCGTTGGTATCTCGTTTGCGTTCTCTTTGTCCCAAGCTTTGATTTCTTCTCTTTGGCTGGCGAAGGGTGAAATGCTAGGTAGAGTAAGAGCAGCGAGCCATAGACAGAGCTGGAAGAAATACCGGGAGAGCTAGCGATATTTACATGCGATTTGCATACTAGTTGATCCCTATTGCTTCCATCTCCAACGATTCGGGGGCGACAAACCCAGGCCAAACTCCTCCGTCGCACTTTTCCTTTCGCGCGGCCCTGTTTCTCTGTCTCTTTCGCGCGTTCACTCGACTTTCCCGGTGATCCGCGCAAGAGAAAAGCGATCCTCGAATCCGAGAGATCATACAAATTCGAATATTCGACGTTAGGCTCTTGTACAACGAAAGCACACTCGCGTCAAGTGCCGCCGAATCGTTCCCTAACGCGATCCCAAATTAAACGTCAAACATTTTCTAATTGTCGTCTTCTCTTTTCATCCTTCATTTCCCGGGTTTTTCGTCAAGTTTCTTCGATTTCTTTTGTATCTAGGATAGTAGTAGTTTTACCTTAATGTTATTATCATTATTTATACTCAATTCTACAAATTTTAATGAATACTGATAACTTGAGCTCAAATTCCAGTGTTATGTCGAACATAAAGTTCTGTAATTGTGATTACTGGAAACAAATAACCAGGTTTAATCGCAGATGGCAAGATTTGTTCCGGTACGTACGACCGAAAATACAAAAGCGCGAGGGTGGCGAATGAGCTGATAGGAAGTCTGGCTTCTCTCTTCGGTACACTCGTTCAAGACAAGAAGAAAGAGAAAGAAAGCCTAAATTAGCAAAGATAATCAAGCTAAGGAGGAGCTTTTCGTGCGTAAAGTAGTTTCTTTGTGGCAGCAATGGTTACTTAGTCCGGAAAATTACAGTAAATAATTTGTGAAAATTGTCGAATTTGGTGTCTGCAGAATATGAAGTCGTTATAAAACCTATCTCGATGTTTTGAAGTATTCTGTGTCGGAAAATTACGTTCAATGATTGTAGAACTGATAATTTTAAATTAACAAGTAACGCTTTATCGTAGATTTCATAATTGAATTATTTTTAATGATTATTCACAGAACAGGGGAGAAAGACAAACTCAAATGTTTGCAAATTTCCTTGCAAGAACCTACAAGAACCATCAATTACATATTTGTTCACAGTAAAAACTGAAAAATATATATGATCAAAGTTACCACATTACCAATTTCATCACTTGCATACTTGGTGCTTCAATGCTTTTCTTTACACATTTTTCACATATCGAAATAATATCTCTTTTTATTTATATTGCATTTATTATAATATGCTACGTTTTTGAAGCTCGCTTAGAAACGTACATTTGATATAACAAAAAACATAGATTTATTGTAATATTGTAGAAACTAGGAGGAAAATACCAAAACTTTGAACTGTAAAATTGAAGATTAAAAGAGTATAATTGAAAATTAATTTTCTATTACCTGGAACCTCGCATCATCAGACCTCTCATCTATTTAAAAAAAAATTGAAACAGTTCAATAAACAAAAAATAATTTGAATCAAAGAGTGATTAAAAAGGTGAAAAAATTATTACATATGACTGAACAATTGTCTCTAAAGAACAATTATGTCCTTCAGGGTTTTATAATTTTTAATCCTTGAAGATATTGTTATGAGAATACGATTTGAAAACTTTTTTCGAGTCAAAAGTTGTACATTTTTTCATATTTATATTAAATGCAATGAAATTCATTTTTTATGTTTTTCAATTATCTGGGTTGAAAAATTTTTTTCCTCATACTTTAAGTGTTTTTCCACAACCTGACAGATTTAAAAACTTTATTTTGGAATTTTTATACATCAACTTTTTAAAGATTTTTGATAAAATCATAGTACACAGATTTCTGGTATTTAATATGCTATAGCGTTGAAATTTTCTTGTTACCTATATTATTCATTATTCATTATTTATCATTCTTAGCAATATTTAACATTTTTATTACTTTAGAAATGTTTAGTTATATTTTATAGTCAAAAATCAATAAAAATAATTTCATTCCAAAAATAATTTATCTCAAGTTATAATTATTACTATTATGAGTTAGAAAAACTGATTCTTGACTTGTTTTGAATTTAACTTTTTTTTCATGAGTAGGTATTGTTATTTTTTTAATTCTTTTTTTTCTCGTTAGCTTTATTATTTATTATTCATTGTTAATCATTGTTAGCAATATTTAATATTTCTATTGCTTTCAAAATGTTAAGTTATATTTTGTACTTAGGAACTACAACCAAATTTTACTTAATTTTTCATGAATATTGTTATTTTCTTTTCATTATTATTCATTTTTATTCATTTTTCTTGTTATAACTATATTATTTATTATTTATTGTCCATCATTGTTAGCAATATTTAACATTTTTATTGCTTTGAAAATGTTCAGTTACATCGTATTGTAAAACATTAATGAATGTAATTTCATTTTAGAAATTATTTGTCTCATGTTATAATAATTGTAATTTTGAGTCATAAAAACTGATTCTGGACTTGTTTTGAATTTCACACATTTTTTGATTAGTATTGTTATTTTTTTGAAATGTTTTTTTATCATTATTACTTTTGTCATTTCTCGTGAAAATTGTTAAGAAAATTTTGTTTACACAGTTTTTGAATATGAAAAGATTTTACAGTATTTTTCGCTTTTTTTCTATTTACGAAAATTAAAAGGATTTTTTTGGTATATGTCTAGATTTTTAGTATTTTCATTGATATTTGTAAATGAATACTAAAAATTATATGCTCTAAAATGCAAATATTGATAGATTTTTGATTATTTCATAGATTTTGAGGATATTCAAAGTTAATGTTCAGTGTTTGTTAGGTTTCTTTTAAATTCTCTTTTATTTTAGTATTTTTAAGATTTATTATTGTTTTCTTGTATTTTTATGTATTGCTATTTGTGCAGATTTTTCAAAAACACAATTTTTTCATAGAATTCAATTACATTTTATATTTTTCAGAAATCGTATGACGAAAGATTCTCCGGTATTTTTATGCATTTGTGTCCTAATTTTTTACAGCTTGATTTCCAAGTTTGAAAGTTTTTAGGTTCTTATAGAATTTTCGTAGATTAAGGTCTTTTCTTGAAAAATGACAATGCGATTTCATACATCAAATTCCAATATGGTAAATCGAATTCTTATTATAATAATAAGTCATATTATAATCCTAATATAAGTCGTGTATATCTCGACATAATAAATCATAAATGAATAAAATAATTTTGTGATCCAGTCAATGACGATAATTTTTTGCCTGTCCCCAATAGAAATCCTAGCTACGCACTTGCTCACATCTAAGATATTCTACTCAAAGGGAATCTCTAGAGTGTTCATTACTACTAGAAAAGCTGAATAAGGGGAGTTTCTCGTTGCACTGCAAAAGTGTGGACCATCAGCGAGAGAATTCCCACAGTCATCGATGCTGCCGGTCCCGCGTGTTCCGCGCTCCAGGATCATTCAGGTCCGAAACAGCGATTGATATCTGAACCTCGTGCCACCTTTAATTAACTCCGTGACTGGATGACCCATCGAGACCCTTGCCGTTGCTCGATGCGCGGTCGCATGGCGCCTATGTTTGCACACGTTTTTGGCCTACGAATCTTTATCCGCATGCACACAGGCGCAACGGGTGCACGACCCGGCGCTCCACCTTCGATAGAGACTTCATCAGCTCCGCCGAACCTCGGCACGTAATGCAAGCCTACCTTACACGAGATCATTCTCGCAAGACCGAGATCTCATGGGGAACCCCAAGTCTTAAGAGACTATTCTGCCTGATGAAAAAGGCCTTTTTGTGCTTTTTTTGCAACTGCAAAAATAAAAAAATATTCGTCTAGCTTAATGAAGTTCATCTTTTTTTATTACGTTATGGAATTAATATTCAAAATTTATGGAACTGAATCAAAAACTTACTTCTGCAAAAAAATTTGTTCTGTCAAGTCATGTTGCTAATTCCAGAAATCCTTTTTTTGTGCACGTTTCAAAATATTTGTTGTGAAACGAAATTGAAAATTTTTATAAATTTGAAACATATTGTAACTGCAACTCAAACAAACAATTTTTCATATTATAATATATGTCATCAAAACATTCTGATTATAGTTTATCATTTGCAGTAAACTAGCTGCAACCAATAAGCGAGAGAGCGGTGTTTTTCCCCAGTGTTTCATTAATTCAAGCGAACGGGTTAATTTTATGCGAATGCCGAAGGACCAAGAGTGCATGAGTTTTGCATTACTAGTTACTCCTCTCGTTTCATTAGCACTCAACTTTGAAACAAACAAGCTCTGTGTCGGTACTGGTATAAATGTATCCAAAAACGAAAAATATTCTTCAACGAAGCACTGTATATAGAATTATATTCCTTGTTGTTCCTTGTAAAACTTTAGATAGTCAATATTTTATATGTCTTCACTGTTTTTAACTGTGTTTGAATTGTGATTTTTAAATTTCATTTACTCCAGCAATTTGAAACATTATGTTTTTATTACAGAATTTTTCATAGGAAGATTCAAAATTCTCTGGATCATTGAAAGTTCTTTTAATCTCAGAAGTTTTCAAAATTTGTTGAACTTTTAAAACTTAATTGACAATCAAAAAATTTCATATATTTCAAACCCTGAAAATTCGCAAAATTGTTAAAAATCTTATAAATGTTTGAAATTATCAACCTCTTCAAAATTCTACAATGTATAACACTTTTGGAATGTCAATAATCACAAATATTATTAATTTCAGAGACTATTGAAAATTTCTAAAATTCATGAAACCTTCAAAACTTTGACATTCTAAAAATTGCCACAGTTTTCTAAACTTTCAAAATGTTTTGAATACTCCGAACTCTCAAAATTTTCCTAACTGTTACAAACCTTAAAATGCTCAAAATTGTTAACTTTCTAAATATCAGGAATCAGTACAACTTTAAAAATTTCAATTATTATAAATATTATAAATACTCAGAGTTTGCAAATCTTTTACGAATCTCAGAAATTCACAAAAATTGGGAAATGTTTAAAATTCAATAATTAGACCAAATTTTCTAGATATCCTAAATTTTCAAGATACTCTGAACTTTGAAAATATGAAAAATTGTTTAAAACCTTACAATGTTCGGAATCATCAACTTTCTTAAAGTTTAAGAAATTCGTAAAATTTTCGTAATTTTAATAAGCGTCAATATTTGAAAATTTTAGAATGTTTACGACTCTAGAAATCTCTGAAATCGAAAAAAATTGGTAAATGTTTAAAATTCAAAAATTTGTTTCAATTTTTCTAGACTTTTAAAATTTTCAAATAGTACAACAAACTTTCACAATTACAAAAATTTTTGAAAATCTTTCAATGTTTGAAATTATTGACTCTTTGAAAGTTTAAGAAATTCATCGAATTCTCAAAATTACAAGAACCAAAAATATAACTTTTCAGAATTTTCAAAAGTTATACAAATCTCTAAAATTTTGAATAATTGAAATTCTCGAAATTCGAAGAACTTTCAAAATTTTTATAATTCTCACTTTAAACTTTGATAATGTTTCACGTTGTTGTAAATTTCGCAATGTTCTATATGTGACTAATTAATAAATCATCGTAATTTTGAGAAATTTTATGAATATTGTTAATTTTCAAAATTTTTTCGAATCTCCGCAATTTCTTAAGTTCTTGGAGTTGTGATCATTTCTAAGTTACTAAAAACTTCGTTCATCAAGAAAATCCTGTGAACCTCATAAATTCTCGAAATTCATTATAAACCTACAATTTTTAAAATGTCTAAAATTATTGAGTTCCCCGAAAACTTTGACACTCAAAACAATCTGTATTATTTTGTTACTTTCTTCAAAATATACTTTTTCCGATGTGTTAAGTATTTGAAAATTTTTAAAATACGGGAGGAACTTCAGCTCTCTCAGTCCTCTCCCTGGCTACGTGCTTTATTCTGAATAACAATTTTCTTTTTCGTTTTTAAAAATACTGTAAAAATTGCCTATCTCAGTTTTTTATTGTTTATACCTAGATAGTGACATAAAAGATTGTAAAAATATATTGGAAGTGAATTCTGCAGTTGTTCTATCTATTTCTGCCGAAAATTTCTTTGTCGCAAAAAAGTTTTTCGCAGTGTTATACAATTAACTACTGTAAACACGTAAACATGAAAATCTTAATTATTATCTTGAGTATAAAACCGAGCGCAGGAAGCTGATATCATAAACTCTGATCGTAGCGGCGCCATGATTAACGGTTATAAATTTGAGTTTTTACCGAGGAGCTACGCCCTCATGCGTTTACTACCGATTATGGCCACGACTCGACCGACGCCCATTTAATGTGCCGAGAAACAGTGATACACTCTTTATTGCTGACGACTCGACAGAATTTAGAGTAGAATACGCAGGGCAACTCCCCCACCGTTGGCTTCCTATATAACCTTTTATCTTGCGATTTCTCTTATCTTCACGTCCAATAGCCGCAAAAATAATGGCGAAATGTGAAAAGGTAACGAGTGACTTGAGCAGAGAAATTACATATTGCGAATTAAAAATGATATTCTAACATAATATAATTTTGGAGTATATAACAACATACTTATTAAAAAAAATGATAAATCTGTAGAAGTATATTTGAAAAAAAAAATGTCATTTATTTCTTGAAGAATCTGGAAATGAAATGTATTGAACTCTGACAGAAATAAGCTAGTATAAATTTCTAAAGGAATAGAAGAAACAAAAGAAAAACTCTTGGCGAGGAAAGTGAAATGATAAAAAAATGAAACGAATTTTCGCAGCTACTGCATTGAGACGTATCATGCAGCGTAACATGGAGTAGCGCGTGGGACCAGATTCACCTGAAATAACATAACGTTTTCAGTTCGCTGATCTCGTAAGCTTTCGTTCGTCGGGGTTTGATCGTTTTGTTTTTTCTGTACGTGCTCGCTAGGTTTCAAACTATTGCATTCAAGCAGAAATATTCGTCAAAATAAAAACGAACTATCTTTTGATCGATTTGTAATACCTAGAAAAAAGTTAGATAATTTTTCCTTACATCAATCATTTATCAGTTCAATAATTCATCAACTCAACTCAGGCGCGTAGACAGATGGGGGTTTTGGGGGTTCAAACCCCTTCCGAAATGCAACTAAAATTAACTATTGTTTCTAGTAAAAATAGAAAAAAATTATAATAATGAATAATATACATACAATTTAGGAAAATAAAGCATAGAAAATAAATTATTACCGAAATTGATATAAAGTATTAAAAATGTCTTTACTAATATCTGAAGAGCTATTCTAATAAAAATCGAACGATATTCAGAATTTTCAATTTTACTAACTCAAGAATAAAAATAATCCTTATTGGAAAAAAAATTATATTTGAACAAAATTGTACCTAACTATAAATGTTTGGATAGAATAACGTAGAAAAAATAAATTCGAATAATTGTTTTTAATAAATGATAAAGTGGTGAATGAAGAGATTATTGAAGTCAATAATAAAAAGAAAAAGAAGAATTACTAAATAAAATATGAATAATCAATAAAACTTTGAAGCATGGAACATTGAATTCTGAAAATCTATAAAAATGTACGAAAAAAATTCAGAAAATTTTCCAAATCTTAAAAATACTGATAAGAATACTTCTCAGTATGAAAGTAATAGAATTCTATGAAAAAATTATTTTTTGAAAAATCTGAACAAATACTTAAGATTCACTATACTTTGGATTTTAAAGCATCAAATTCTGAAAAACAGAGAGAAATCCATAAAAATCAGAAATTCTATTTATTCATAAAAATACTTAAACACTTCAACATCTATAAAATACTTAAATCTAACGAAACTTAAATTCTAGAACATCGAATCCACGAAATTTACTCAATGATCTAGAAAAATTCAAGAAACCTATAAAAATACTGCAAAACTCTTCAATATTCATTAAATACTTAACTAAACTGGCGAATAATATGGAAAATATATAAGTATTGAGAAACCATGTTCATTTTAAGCGTTTGAATTTATGAAACTTTCAGTTGTAAAGTACATAATTCTATAAATTTATACAGAAAACCATGTATAAATACTAGGTAATTTTTTTCATTGTATCAACACCAAGAAAAAAAAACTATTAATCCTTTAAATATTTGGAAATAAGACAATTCTAAAAATAATTATCTCTATTTTTAATAAAAGGTAAAACGGTCCCTCGGAGCCAATAAAACTTCGTGTGATTAGTCGTTTATCATTTTAATAAAATTCTTTGACCACCAAGCTTTCGTCCACAATTTGGTCATCATTAGGGTTATAACAACATCAAACAGCGTAATTTACACGTTCAAATTTTTCATCGTAATAATTACCTTACGAATCGTCAAGTTTCAAAACATTCGTAAATTAATAAAACCAGTTGTTGCAGCTCAAATCATTTTCAAAGAACTTTATTAAAGAAAAATAATTTATAAACGAATTTTATTTAAATGATAAACGACTAACCTCAACGAAGTTTTATTGGCTCCGAGGGAACGTTTTACCTTTTATTAATTATTCAACGGAGTGATGCTACAAAGATATCATCTCTATTTTTTTGTTGTTATTTTATTCAAAGCCTGAAAAAATCTTTCAAATTTTCATTACTATTATTCCTAGAGCATTGAATTCAAGAAAAAATTTAGATATCCATGTTACAATATTACTTCAACGTAAATAAATATACTTAAAAATTTACATGACAAAATTATTAAAAAAAATTTTTATCTCTGTGTCATGAAAATCACAAGAATCGAATTCCTTTACTTATATTAAATAAAATGTGCGATTATAGAATCTAAAAGAGGTATAAATTGAAAATTCCGATAAAAATATATAAATATGTATTTTTTTTTTTAACTCTGATTTAACTCATAATTATAAATGACTACTGTAAGCATGTATATTATAATGCCACTGCACCATACATGATTATATACATTCAGACTTTTATAAATAACCACAAAACCTTGCTGTGAAAAAACAGTTTTATTTCCCAACTTCTTTCGTTAAAGAGATTTCGGCGAGTGGTTGAAACAGGATTGTGAAAGTTGAATAGGAGAGCTTGCAAGTACTGTGGATCTCAAGCAAAATATGCAAATCAGAAAATGACGAGTCGTATAGGGTGACGGGTCGGGACGAGAAAAGGGGATTGTTGAGAACGGAGGGTGATTAGTGGGACAAAACCCGAAGTAAGCGTACAAGTGTTCTCAAATTGGTAGAAAATTGATAATCAACAACTCACGTGCGCGGTATCCTAACCAATCGTGCAGTTATTGCCTTATTACTGGAAAAAAGTGTTTCGTATATGACCTTTTTCAATTGCTCATATTTATGATAGTTCTAAATGATAATGTAGTGAAAAAAAAATTATTTTTTCGTTTAAGAAGTAGATTGTTTTCGTGAAAATAATATAGTGACGCTTATTTTGTAATTTTGCTTGCATCAGAATATGGAGAAGGGATAAACTATCGGCGCGCCAAACGGTAGCGTCACGTACTATTTTACCTTTATACACTTTCTCTGTACTTTGTTAACTGTGAATATATTTTCTGTTGATTTTTGAAGGTTTGAACGTTTTTGGTAAAAAAAACTGTTACATTTCTGGCATTTAACAACTTATAGAATCTTCTATTAAATTCAACTTTCTTTTATTTTAATTCAGACTCAAGATAAAATTGAGGTTTTCATAAACCATAAACTTAGTATTTTAGATCCTGATAAAGCGTACACTACAAAAAACCTTTGGTAAACACCATAAAGCACCCTTTGCCCACAATATCATTTGGATAGCCCTCTTTCTATAGATTTACACGCCCGCTGTCTCTCTCCCACGCGTTCTACAGAATAGATTTTTCTGGTCTCCACGTAGATTTACGGGCTTATAGATGTTCCAACCCCAAAACCTCCAATGCGAGCTACATATTTATTCCTCTTTCCAATGCACTTTGATTCGGAAACTCTTATGCATTTGCTATTTTTCTATCGAGAAACATGAAAAGCTACAAGAAATTGCATTTTTGAGTCAGTGAATAAGTTATTGAAATTCCGATTTTGTATGGAAAAGGAGTTTGAATACCTCTACAAGTTACAATAATGAAGTTTTTGAATGAAGGGTATTCAAATGTTTGTAGTAAATTTTGAAATTTTATTAGATCTGACAGTTTTTTTTTGCAAACTGAGTTACTCTACATTTTTGGGTTTTGGAAGAGAAACCTTTGGTAATTTTTACTTCAAGTTTTTTCAATAGTCATGTAATAATTTTCAGCTTTTTGAGAATTCAAGTAAGACATTATTATTCTCGTCACTTGTGAGTTTTTAAATTGAGCAATATGAGTTTGAATATTATTGATCCATAATTCATTATTTTTCAAAATTATCAGTTTCGATCAAACTCCGTTTTATGTAAAATATTTTGATTCACAAAACAGCCATCAATAACAAAAAATCAAGTACGATTTTCCCAGCTCTAATTCAACCACATTCGCCACAGTTTTCCCACTGTGCGCCAGCTTTCTCAGCCGTATCTGTTTTTGTTTCGTGATATCCTGCTTCCGCCGTCATCCCTCCAAGTTATACGAGAAAGAGGTCCCTGGCCCACATAAATTTGTCACGCGTGTCCTCTCTTCCAAGCACTTGCCGAAACTCGCGAAATCCTCGTTTTTGCGACCGCTCGGCGTTCTCCTTTTCGGGGCTTCTTCCAGGAGACCACGTATGCGTGAACCGTTTTGTAATTCGAGACGAAAAATACACTTTCTGCTCGTCGTACCCTCGCCAGCAAGAAAAAAAAACTCAGAACATTTGCATAAACTGAATCCGCAATTAAAAGGGAAACAATTCATTCCCGAGCGAGCAACTTTATTAAACCGCGGATCGCAATTTCGCAGTCGTAAATTTATCATAGAAATGTTTCTTTTAGAGTGATTAATTGCAAGGTTTCCGTAAGCATGCATTAGATTGAAGGGAGATTAATTAATTTGATTATGAGAATCTCTAGTAAGCGGTGCAATGCGGATATTTACATGTAGGGTACGTACAAACTGTTGATGATTACAGAAATTTTTCATGCCGTATGGGAAATCGGGTTTTCCGGAATAAGAGGAGGTTATTTTCCGATATCACGAAGGTTCTGCGTGCAATTAGTAGCCGTGTGATGATGGATTTGATTCTATTGCGAATTCGAGATTGAACATTATGGGGAGTCACTTTTGATGGAAGCAGAGACTCTTATTACTCCCAATAAGTTATCTCGCTCGGCTGCTCCTCCAGAAACTTCAATTTTCTCTCTATCTTTTACATTGACGTGGCACCAACACAGAGGAAATTGGAGTGGGTCCCCCCAGCGTCCATACCTTTCCCCGGCGACGGCTTATAAATATTCAATAGCCACGCGGCCAAGATAAACTAATTAAAACTTAGATCTCGGTAGTCACTTTAGATTTTTACTTACACAAGAAGCATTTCAGCCCGACCGCCCTCTCGGCGGAAAAAAAATATACACGAGCCAGAAAGCAATCCGATTCGAATTGCGAGAGCTTTGCTCTGTACTCTCATTAAGAAAACCGGAATTCTTTTGCTCCTCAGTTGGCGCTTCTCTCAAAGTCACTAATGATAATCACTATTTTCACTCAGTCTTGGAGTAATTTTCGGGATTCGCGTAGCTCAATGCTGGCATATCTTGTAGCTATATTATCATTTCTGTAATACTGCTGTGAAATGAAGAAAAATTTAATGAAGTTTTGAATACTTTTCAATTATTTTGAAATGTTTGTGTACTACTTTGTACTTTTACAATGATCGCGTTTTTTTTAACTATAATAATGATATACTTTTTGTCATTTTTCATAATTTACAGTTTTTTTTTGAAAATTATGGGTTTGAATCGTTATTGAATACTCATATATAAAATGTTATTACTTGAAAAAAAAAAATGTACAGAAGAAATTTTTTTATTTCACTTACCGGCTATGACGATACGAAAATGCAATCAAAAAATTTTTGTTGAATTTTGATTGAAAGAAATAATGTGTCATGGATCATAGAGTACAGAATCATGAAGTATCGATTCGTGGATGTTAGAAATTCTAATCAATGGCCCACGGTCGTGGGCCTAGGTGAGGGCCACGGCAAAGCCATTATTATCAAAAAAAATAAATGAACATAACCTAAGTCACTCACATAAAGTCTATTTATGAATTAAATAAGTCATGACACTGGCTAAAAACCTTAGAGGTTTCCTAAATTAGACACTTTAGTTTTGATAGTTTCACTTTGAAACGCTTTTTTTCTATACCACCGTTTTGCATTATGTCGTTTCAGGAAGTTTTTTTTTCAATCAGCTGATTTCCAATTCCAAGTTTCTCAAACTTCAAACAATGTTTAACATACAAGTATACCTATATGTATAAGGAACATGAAACAGCTGATCATGAAACCTGCTGGGTGCGATCAGTGTTCGTAACTTTTCATAACTTTTTTATCTTCGTTCCTTTTCTAGCGCTCAATCAAACATAAGTCTGTCCTTGTTTAGGCAGTACTAACGTACTACAAGCTACGAACACTGGGTGCGATTATGATCAGATAGGGCTTTTTAGAAATTTAAGATGGTGGGTATTTTGCACACGACGACAGACAGCGACTAATCAGCTGAGGTCAATATTTATATTTATTTGTGTTATTTGTGATTTTAAAAGTTTTTTGTGTGAAAGAAAAAAATGAAGTGACAAAGACGGAAAGTTATTTATAAGAAAGAAGTAAATAAAGTGGAAAAAAAAGAATGTATTTTCTGTAAGTAAGAAGTGAATTCAAAAACTTGAAATTAACAAAAATTTTTAAACGTTTCCAATTGGTAAAAAAATTTGCAAGTATATACAGACATAAAAAAATTTTGGCACTTCTTTATTTCCGAAAAATTTCTGAATGATTAAAAGAAATCAACTAATTTTTTTTAAGTTATAACTTATTGTTATTGTACCCATTGATAATTTTTGAAAGGTGGATAATGGTATATGATAAAATAAAAAGTCTTCATTGTAATTATATTTGGTTTTTTTTAATTTTTACTACATTTTTTTTGGTTATTACGAAATGTTTTTAATTTTTCATTACATTTGGTCATCAATTATCGAATATATAGAGGTATGTTTCCCGTATCCATATCACTCGCTCTCCTCATCTTCAAAACGTGTTTTTTTTTTTTTGTTTTTTGGTTTAAAGGTTCTTAATAATGTGTAATAATTCGTTATTGACATGAACACACACACAAATTTTAATAGAATGATACTCAAACAACAATGCTTATTTCTCGATAAAAGTACAAGTATATACAATAAATATTTTACAAATGATTAGAATATTAATTCACAATATATTTGAATCTCTGTTTTCTATAATTTGTGCAACTCAAGGCGTTAGATAATAAATTGAAGTTAAAATATTTAGTAGAAATAATAATTTTCACAAGTTCTCAAATCAGTATAAAAATAGTTATTTTTCAATGTCTAAATAAATCTCTTAATTATGAATTTAACATCTCTGGGTACAAATTAAATATTTTAATAATGTCAATATACCTTCGAAGATAAATTGAATGAAAAAATGAGTGTCGTGGAATAATAACCGAAAAACAATGTTTAATATTCAATAAAAAAACCATACATTACTCAGAGCTATATACAGGGTGCGCCACCAAAATCCGGACAAATTCAACAAAAAATTCATTACAAATATTTGTCATGAATAAATTTATTTAAAAAAAAACCTTTTT
>JAPYZL010169040.1:0-13070 GCA_030522825.1 Platygaster orseoliae
CTAATATTTGTGGATTATCATTGTTTACATCATTTATCAGTATTTCAATTTTCAAAAAAGATTAAAATTTGTAACCGTTATCAGTAGTCGCGTAAACACGTTCTATACCATTATCGTTCATCAAACGCCGTCCAAAGTGTTCAAATAAAACTCATATAAAGTAATATCATTTAATATTTGAAATTAATAAAAAATTTTATTAAGAAAAAATTTTCAAGAAATAGTCTTTGAAAGCGTCATGAAAAAACGCACATCTGCAGTCAAACAGCACAAATGTACTTATTGCGATAAAACATTCACACGAAATGAAAGTCGAATAGATCATGAACGCACGCACACTGGAGAGAAAGCATTTAAGTGCAATCATTGTGAGAAAAGATTTTCAAGAGCATTTTATCAAAAATCCCATGAACGTATTCACACAGGAGAAAAACCTTACATATGCGGATATTGTGAAAAAAGGTATAAAAGTACAAGATCAAAAAAGTATCATGAACTTCATCTTTGTCCTGCAAAAGAAAAGCAACTTTCATGAAAGATGCGAAAAGTATTGCAAGTCCATTGAGGAATAAAAACGTACATACACGGGTGTTTTAAAGATACAAATTATATAATGGTAAAGAGTGTGCTGAAATATTCGCAAAATGATATGTTAATTATCTTATAACCAATTCATTGTATATGAACTATTGCATAACACTGAAAAATACAAAATAAATCGAGACAACACGGAAAAACGGGATATTGAAAACTGATGTACATATTAAATAATGTTGTCGTGGTTGGAAATGGGACACTTAGGAGAAAATAATTGAGCATGGTAATAACATTTCAATAACAATCATTTTAGATAATATTTGGCTTATCAATACATTTTTCATTCAGTCATACATAGGGATCGGCGATATTGTTGGCTTCTCTCTCTCACTAAACGACAGCTATAATAAGCGAGAAACGGACACAATGCGATATTGCCGATCGCTAGTCATACACGGAGAGAAATAGTACGCTCCACGAGCATGAAATCGCCCGCCTCGCAAAGGCGGGCTCCACCGGTGCTCGAGAAGCATGAATTTCATACCATCTCAGCACAGATGCTTGCTTTGAAAGCATGACGTGAATCGTGAACGGGAAGCATGGCGCGTATACTAAGAAATCAAGGAATCCACGCCTTAGCAAGAAGGTGACCATGCTTCGATTGCATGATTTCCATGTTTCGATTTCATGATTTCCATGCTTTAATTGCACGATTTCCATGCGTTTCGTACATGGGATTCTTGCCTCGACGCTCGACCTTGACCCCTCCGCCGCGTCGTCCTCTCTATACTTTCTTTCTTTCCCCCACTTGTCCCCACCCGCGCTCTTCTTCAACCGACGAGTTGGAACATTTTTTTTCTATTTTCAGTCATTGTTCTCACATGGAAGTGCTCGAATGGGTTGGATTTATTTACACATGCTTTTCATAATATATTATACTACGTAAAATGCGTGAGCTACGAGCTCAAGAGAAAGGGACGTCGGCGTCTATTATATCTTTCTCCTGCGCTCCCCTCCTCAACCTATAGATTGTATAGTCACTCACGTTGCATGAATTCCATGCTTTTGGTTCATGAAAGCCGTGCAACTGGAGCATGGGCCGAACCGTGATCCGTTCGCACGAAAGATACGCTTTCGGAGCACTGCTTTCAACCTACGGAAGCACAGAGGCAGTGCTCGTGAAGCATGGGCTATATCATGCTAAGAGAGGATGATACTTTTTTGCGTTTGGAGGTCGTAAAAACCCGTGCCTTAGATGCACGGAACTTACCATGCTCGTGGAGCGTACTATTTCTCTCCGTGTAACACTCATATTTTTTCATATTTTTTTTTTGCCTTGAATAAAGCAATAATTCTCCTTTTCTTTTACTTTCGTAGTGTTTTCAGATGTTTGAGTACATGAAGTTTTGTTTTTATAAACGTATGTTGTACGAGGGACTTTTGTCATTCACAGAAATCAGTTTTGGCAACAAGATGAAGTCACGGGACTATCGTTGTTGTGATTGAGTAAAGAAGAATTTCCTCAGCAACGCTTCTTATATTTGAAAATTGTCTACGTGACATGGAATTATAAAAAAACGATCTTTGCTGTTAAGTATTTTTCTAGAATTAATGTAATTTGTAATTTACTGTTCTCAACGATTATTTGTAATTCGTATATTTTATTATTAAAGGAATATGAAGTCCATTGATTTTGTTTATTTTTGCTGATCAATTTTTTTTATTATTGAACAAAATTATATATTAATATGTTAAAAAATTTGTTTCATCATAATTCATGATGAATTGTAAAAACATTGAACTATGAAAAATTCCTTCGGTTTTAATAGTGTTCAATATAGAGTTCTTTAGTGTTCTTCAATTATGCTATTTATTAATTTTAACATATTATACAGTTCTAGTTCCATATAATTCAGATTATTGAATATAAGTAATTAGCTGTCCTCGCGCGCTTCGCTACGCGTAATTGAATTTTTAGAAATTTCATATTAAAAGATATTTGCAAATTATAATTTTAATGAGAGTAAATTCGATAAATAGTCTATAAAATTTCTAACTTTTCATTTTTTATTAACACTATATTGACAATATTTGTTTATTTAACAAATGTTTATTTAACATGTTCATTTAACAAAACACTGTAATTCTACGAATATAAAAATCGAAATGAATTTTTCAATTTGAAATAAATTTTCTATTAACGAATATGTATCTTCGCCACAAGTTAAAAAAGCGACATTTGGAATAATTTGATAGCCTTCCTCACTACACTCGGAATAACTACCAGCAAACTTATGCACAACTTTTTGCTTCTTCATCTGTAACGATAATTTTTTGGTTTTAGGTCTCTTCAAGTTTTTGAACAAAGAGAAGCCTTCGTCGTCGTTGTCGTCGAAACCATCATTTTCGGACGTCATGAGCCAACTGAGCACAACTGAGTGAGTTTCTTCAAGCTGCTCCCGAGGATTTCGACTGTGATCCAATCAAGTTTTGGATGAAAAAACCATCGTCCGTCCTCAGAGAACTTGCTCTGAAATTTCTCGTTTCGCCAGTTACAAGTGTCCCTTCTGAGTGATCTTTTCGGCTTCGGGATACACCCAGAACTACAGAGTCGGCTTACTCCCAAAAATTTGGAAAAAATCATTTTTTTGAAAAAAAAAAATATTTCTCACATGAAGAAAAATTAAAAATTAAACAGTTCTGAATTTGAAAATATGGAATATTCTACCCAGTGAATAAAAACTATAGTTTTTATTCAATTTTTATATACAATTTTAATATTTTGTCTACAAATTTCAATTTTCTGTTATGTAGCATTGGTAGCGAGTCGTTTAATAAACGATCACTACTGTTAACTCAATTACATCAATCACTTTCAAATTATTTTACAATTACAATCAATTACATCAATTACAACAATCACTTTCAAAAAACACTAAAACTATATTAAAAGTGATTTAGAACAATCACTGTTAATACAATTAATTGTAACTTCTACGATTTGTTGTTTGCTATTGATTTATTTAACAAACTTGCATGTTTATTTCATACTTCTATATTAATCATATTGAAAATAGCAACTTCTAATGCAATAAAAAACAAGCAACAATTTATAACTAACTTCTAATTATGTACAAACTGAGCTTTTTTTACATTCAGAAGTAATTGATTTGATACTGATATTGATACTGATAGTATCGATACTCAAGTGTTTAATACTGATATATGAAGGGTCCGTGGTCAAAGGGGCTAACCCACTTTTCAATAAGGCAGTTTTCTTATGGAATCGGCAAAGAAAATAAGCTTTATAGAAAAGCGGGTTAGCCCCTTTTGACCGCGAACCCTTCATATATCGATACCGAATTCTATTGATACTTAACATCCCTAGTGTCTACTGCATTGCTGCCAACTGCTGCACAATTGTATGGCTGCTATGGGGTTGGACCGGGTTGGTTCCATTTGTCCCGAGACCAAAAGTCCCAAAGCCCTGGCCCAACATAGGGCCAAGTTTGGAAATAAGAGCCAGCTCTGGCCCTATGTTGGGCCAGAGCTTTGGGACTTTTGGTCTTGGGACAAATGGAACCAACCCGTTGAACGACCAAGCAACTTGACCCATATGTTGAACATGCTTGCTCGGTACCCGACGAGTGGTCCATATACTATATGGAGTTGAAGGAATTTGAGTGCGAATGGGATATAAAAAACGCCAATATTTAAAGGTAAATGTTTTACTCGAAAATTCTCAATTCAAATACACTGAGCGTAGAAAATATGGATTCAAATAACTGACTTTGTACACATTAAAATGTACAGGCTTAAACTACTATCACAATTTTTCAGCAGTCGAAGGTAGAAGTCTTACAGTTAATTAATCCTCAATGACATATATTCAGGCAGTTTCTGATAATGCTGCCTTCGACTAACTATCTGCGGCAAGACCCTTCAACCATGGAAACAATCCATTTATTCGACTCACCAATGAAAAATTTGTGCTCGAAATTTCATCAGGTCATGATAAAAAAATTTATTTAACTCGTGTATAAAACAAGTGTGTGAATAGAAAATTGGAACTGCGAGAAAAAGATAAGTAGATTTATGCCAGAGAAAAGCCATTTCTCAGTTGCACACCTCTACCTCTCTCTTTCTCGCAGCTCTAATTCTCTGTTGCGCGTTTCACTCCGAGTTCACACCAGGGAACCCAGACTGGAAGCAGAAAAGGTTGTTTGTCTCTGTCGCACAACCAGAAAAGACTGGGAGAAGACAGAGACAAACAACTTTTCTGCGTCCAGTCTGGGTTCCCTGGTTCACACGCACTGTATATAACCTATCAATAGAAGAAAAGCTCATTTAATGATTATTATATTATTAAACAATAACATCATTGCTACGACACAGACGTTTCCGAGAATTTCCGAGAATTTCCGAGAATTAGTTTTCAAGAAAAGGTAAACTTTAAGTTTTAAATTGAAAAAAAAAGAACTTACATACTAGTTGACAGGCCGGCGCCTGGTATTTTTTATATTTTAAGAAAAATGGTAATATTTTTCATTACAGCAACCGCGAATGAAAAAAAAGGTAAAATTCTAATAGGTGTAGATGACACTAACAGATAATACAAAATTGTTGTAATTTTCAATGGAATGACAATTGTTTGGTGACTTTTTTAGTGTACTTGATTCATACGTAAAACTATGCAATTTGTTTGAAATTGAATTTGATATTGAAATGCAAATTTTATGATCATGATGAATTCGCATCCTCAATCACATAATTCAAATGATTTTTATCAAGTTTCGCCTATTGATTAAGTACACTGAAACTGTTAAATTACAAGATGCAATAATGATTACCTTTAGTATGAAAATTGATTCAAAATTTTATTTTCTTTGAAAATTGTAACTGAGCACTCCAAAACAATAGCCATTTCTAAATCGATACAAGTATATAAATTTTCGAGAATTCTGTTCGAGAAAACTCGAAAGATTTCATCAAAAATTTATTATAATTATATTCCATAAACTATGAAACTAGCAGCATGAAAAAAAGAATACTTATAATTTGTAACTTAATCTCTTTTCAAAATTAGATTTTTTGAAAAGAAAATCTTAATATTATTCGATAAATTTTTTTTTCAACATTCAATCTTTTGTAAAACATTTGCTGTGTACAATGTAGAGAATTTTTCGTAAGGATCCAACTTGCTCCAATTTTTGCGATTGCAGAAAAGTTATTCTCAAATGATGCATACTCGTGTATTGGTTTTAATTTTTTTTTCGAAAATTCATGAAAAGTGCATGCGGAATTCATATTTCAAATCTTCAAAACTCGAATTTTAATATTTTAATGCATAACATTTTATACTACCTTTGAAAATATTCACTTATTTAAGCATAACATTTGTTTTTAATTCCAGAGAAACTGATTTTTCGAGCCTCTCTTTTACTGATAGTAAATCCGCATGCATGAAATACGTGATTTTTTTCATTTCTTGATGAAATGATGAGCTAACGAGTATTTTATTTTTCATCTCATGGCTTATCTTATAAACGGCAGCTCACCCATTAAACTAACTCAATATAATACCATTTGCGAAAAACGGCGTTGAAAGTATATTGATGTGTAATCGTCACTTTCTGTGCATGTTGGACTCTCTTGCGCGTTTTGTCAACTTGCGAACTCGCCCTCGGCTGCTGACACTTGTAGTTACAAGGTTCGAATTACTATCTTCTTCATCGTCTTGCACGGCAGGAGATTTTTTTTTCAAATTTCTGAAACAATACCTACAATTTGCTCTTCATAATAATACACTCTAATATTATTTATTATCATTTGGACATTATTCAAAGATCACAGGGAAGTTAAAGAATTCATATTTGATCCTAAATGTAGTACTCTTTTATAGCCGGTAGAAAGAGAGGTTCAGCTGTAGGAAGAGTGAGACAAAACATTTGTTCCAGCCCTATGCAACTCCCTATCATTCGCGTATAGACAGCTTCGGTAGGGACGGACCCGGCCACCTATAGGCGCCACCGGTTTTGGCATCGATCGAAATTCCTACACTACATTACTCACTGTTGTCATTGGCTGTCACTGCTCCCCCCCCCCGATCCCCCCTAAACTATCGGTGTTCACACCTACACGGATCATAAATTCTTAGAGAGCTGGACTCGGGGCTCGTTTCCGCGAAGAATTCGAGGAGAGTTGCACAGGGCTGATTTGTTCTCTTTTGTGCAGCCGCAGAAATCCATGTGTTCATCCCATTGTTCGTCCATGCATATGTGTATGTGAAGTACCAATACACCAACAACAATCAGCTGTATGTACATCATCATAATGCCAACTCATGAGTCTTGAAAACGTCTTCTAACCTTCCAACTATACCATCTCACTCTCTTTCAGAACTCTTTTTCCATGGCCAGAAAAAGGCACAAATGAATCTTACTCAATATTACTCCATCTCAAAAAATTCAATATGGCTGCCGCGGAAAATATGAAATTTCTATTCATTACATATAAGAATTTCAAATTTCCCGCGGCGGCCATATTGGATTTTTTGACTGTGACAGAAGAATAGCGTTTTCGATTGATCCTCGTTTTGTTACGGCGTTATAACGCGGTTAAAATGGTGGCCGAAAATCGAGTGGCAAATTCAAATTTGCTTGTACTGGGTGGACGATTGGCGGACAGCTGTTTTTTTTTAATCTGCCGCTTCATTTTCGACCGCTATTTTAACCGCGTTATTACGGCGTAACAAAACGGGGATCAATCGAAAACGCTAGAAGATTGAGCTACACCCAGCCCCCGGAATCTCCGGTTCGATTTCAGTGTAGGGAAAAACTCCGTCGCCAGTTGGCGCTGCATAACTGGAGAAAATAAAAATTCGATGATATGTATTTGAGGGAACCAAGGAAACGAATTCCTGTCACTCAAAACCTGTCTCCCCCTTTCTCCCACCTCTTATACCTGTTCACTATCTTCCTTTTCACTTTCCATTCTTCGTTCCTCCCGGCTTCTGCTCCTCTTTTACTGCTTGTACTTGTCTACGGAGCCTACGTTCATTCAAATGAAAGGTGAGGGGGCGAGGGCTTCATTTTCACATTTACGTCTCCCTTCCTCTCACACGCTTTCTATTCTCTGCATCTTTTTCGCACCTTAACAACGATCCCCCGCCTAAAGACGACCTGGAACTTACTGTAGTGCGAGGAAGACGCTTAGAATGCAAACTAGTTGAGAGGAAGAAGGACGAAAAGACAAAATGTCTTTTGAGTCGTCTACATCGGTAGTATTGAGTATTTTGAGAAAATGTAGGGAACTGGAAATACTAGAAATCGTAATAAAAATGATGAAATTACTGAAAATAATTTTTTTTTTATTCATTCGTCTTTTGACTGTTAAGCAAAGATGTTATTATCAGCCTTAATCCTTTTTTTCTCGAAAATATCATATATTGAGTAGAGTGTTTTAATCTATTTTTGTTTATTGTTCATGTATATACATGTACAATAAACATTCATAACTAATTTTTTTTTCTTTTCATTTCGAACTTTCTATAAATCATTCAATGCATTTGGAGCATTCAGTCACTTTAAAACATTTTAAAACACTTTAAAACATCTTTAAACGCTATCTCGACATTATAAGTAATATTAGATACTTTGATATAGTAATTAATTAATTTTCTTACTGATATCAGGAAAAAAATTAGAATTAACCATCACTTATTTGAAAATATTCGTACTAAAAGAACATAAGAGAAAGTTTTTTTTTGTGTCACTTAAAATAACGCTTCTGATCATGTTTCCAAAAGCCAAGTACTGCTGAAAATACTAAAAAAAAACTTTATTTCAAAATTAAATGTTAATAATAAAAAGAATATTACAAATGCTTTTTCGAATTTGTAAATTTTCTATAATTTTTTTAAAAATATTTTCATATTTATTTGTTCAGAGTTTTGTTTTTTTCATTTTTCGAGAAAATTCTAAAGACTTAAGTGTAAAAAAAATATATCAAGTTCTGGTAGATTTGATTCAAAAAGTTTTAAATTAATCACGTATATGTAGGTATATATATATCGAATTTTTTAGAAATCCTATGTATGGAAAGTTTTATAACTTATTAATTATTTTATGACAACTAATAGATTTGTAGAATTTAAGGCTGCATTAAAAAAATTTGTGTATAATGGTAATCGTCGTTTTTTTTTAAATTTACAAAACAACGTATTTAGTTGAAGAATTCGAAATTCTTCTGTTCATTCAAGTATGAGAATTCAGAAATAATTAGCTTCTTTTGTCCAATGTGAAAAAAAAAATTGAAAGCGTTTAGGCAATTTTAACTTCATAGCTATTCCAAACAGTTCATATTTTTCATGAGATATTTTTTATATTGTCGACACTAAAAAAAAATTATGAATTATATAATTATGATGAAAGATAAATCAACTGCCCACATTTTTATTTTCAATTTTTCAGTTTTGTAATGGATTTTCAAATGTTTCTTCTCTTTCCTGAAACAAATAGTTATTATAAATTCAAGAGCAACAGTCTGCCAATTTTTCCACAAATCAAAATTCGAAACTTTTGTTCCTTTGATTCGATTATTTCGATTATTAAAAAAAAAGAAAGGTATGTCATTATATAAACAGCTAATCATTTTTCGAGAATATCTGAAAAATTTAAAAAGTAAAAAGAAAATCTAAAATTTTGGTAAATTCGATTTATAAATTTTAATATTGATAAAGTGCGTGTAAGTCATTAAAATTTTTTCAAAATTCAGTAGGTAAAAAGTTAGAGTAATTGAAAGTGATAAATCGGATGAGTTGTGAACTCGGTGACTCGTTCAATGTATTGATTTATCCCAATTCATCCCGAGTTCAACTCGGGATGGATCAAATGTATCGAAGAACGGTGAGATGGGCGAGATTAGGCGAATCGACAAGATTATTTCGGGAAACTCGGGAAACCGGCTTTTTTAAAAATATCCCACCGATCCCACGTGCTCTCTGCTCTCTCCGCCCCCTCAGCCCACTACGCTGCACGCGCTTTTAAATGAAGGAAAAATTAAGAAAAAATTAAAAATCACAAAAAGTCACAAAATTGAAAAATTATAAAACATTACAAAAATCACTAAATTACGAAAGTTCTAATCTTCCCTAATATGATTTTTTTTTTCAATTATTTTTCTAACCTTTCTATTTAAGATTCTTATGATCATTGTTTATAAACAACGAAAATTGTTTATTAACTGACCTCTTATTCGTCGGTGCTGGAGATGCTTCAGTGTGAGAAGAACTAGAAGACGAACTGGAATCACCATTAAAATTGCTGTCATCATCGCTCGCCGCTGCCCAACTTGGCTCTTTTTCTCCTTCCATTTCTTCCTCGTTTTCCGAATTTTCCACGTATCTGGGCCTCTTTTGATTTCTTGTTTTCCTCAACACGAAATCTTCATCGGAATCTGAATCGGAAGTGTCAAATTCTCTCGTCCTGCGGCGTTTATTGTTCTCCTGTGAAAAGCGAATCATTATTATACATTTTCGTTCACACTGGAACATTTTTAAATGTATTTTAAAAATTTATAAATACATTGACAAAAAATTGTTCTTTTACTTATTCATTACCTTCCTCAACAGTGATTCAAACAACGTTGAACATTTCTCGGTCATCAAGCGAATCTAAAAAAAATTTTCAGTTACACGACACATTATTTATCATCATTAGAATTGAAATATTTTACTTGCGCATAGAAAAAGAAAACAAAAAAATACCCGAGAATCTTCTTGAGTGTTGAAACGTCTGCTATTAATGAATATCAATCGCATATCCTTCACAAAATCTTGAGTACTATTGTAATTTCCACCCATAAGTTCTTCTTTAACAGTCGTCAAATCCATGGGAGTGTCGATGATCTGCAAATAGCTAGGATGCTCCAACGTATCGACAGGTCTTCTACAAGTTCATCAAATCACAAATAAAGATCATACAAAAATATGATATTTCAAGAGCTTATAAAAAAACAAGGCCAGTAAAATTTTACCTGAACGGTTTCGAGTCTGGGGACGCCCACAAAGTGTTCAACAAGTTCAAACAGCCATTTTCCCAAGTTTTCTTTGTTTTGGAAGCCTTATTATTATTGGATGTCACTCTTTTTTGCGTTGATCTTACTCCACTCGTCGACGGCTGATTTTCATCGCTATATTCTTCATTTTCTTCTACTTCACTAGTGTAACAATCTCTGTATCGACGGTAGATTTCAAAAGGATCAAACTCGCCAGTTGTTCTGTAACGATAGTATTTTTTATGTACATCAAAAGAGGAAACATGAAAATGGAATCAAAACTGAAACGAAATTGAAGTGGCATCTTACATTAGTATTTCCCTGAGTGTCTGTTGGATGATTCTGGCGTTTCTGATAATGACGCTGTGAGGTTGGTTGAATTTCTCAGCGTTTATGGCCAAGTGACGAATGTCGAAGTCAGCAGACGCCATTCTTCGATAAAATCCGTTTTGGAAGCGAGACCTGATCAGGCTCATATCAATGGGGTACTCGACAATTGTAGCATATTCTGGGTACTTATCAAGATCGACCGGTTCGGCGAAAGGCTTGGCTATATCGAGCCTCTGCAGTAGCTCCAGAGATTTCGCCATTCTCTCACTCGTGGCCTCTTTGTCGTCATTCAGCCAGTCACCACTTTTCGGCTGGTAAACAACTTGAAGCTCTGACACTCTCGCAGGTGTTCCCTCAACTGAGATGTATGGTAACCCTGCAAATTTATTCAATATACATTGAAATATGGTAAAATACGCTTCAGTTAAATTTATTTACTACAACTTGAATCGGAGAAGCACAATTGTGATTTCACGTCACGAATAAGCTTACTTTCTCCGACAATCGGTTCGAGGTCCCATGGACTCATTTGCTCTTCAAATCCGTTGCCCCATGTAACGTTGATAGACAAAAAGTGGGAGGAGGGGAATTCTTCTTCACAAGCTGAAACACTTTCGATTTGTCCCATCCACCATTTATCATCAATGATGGACCGAAATTGATCGCCTGGAGGAAAGTAAAATTTTTGACAATATTAATAATTGCACGTATATTATGACAATAACATTTTCAGTAACTACTTTGTGGCTGGTGAAATAATATTTTAATTTATTTTATTAGAATAAAAATTATTTGATACCTTTAAATATTGGTTGAAATTGATTAAATAATAAAAGCAACAACTGTTCCAATGTTTGGAAAAAAATTACCTGCCGACCAACAACAACGCAAAGATGCGTCGAAGACTGATTTGAGGACCAAAAAGTCGATGACATCTGCCATGTCATGGTATCTGACAGTGAAAGATTTTCCTGTCAAACGCCCATTTTCCGTCGTGATTGCCAATTTCAAGTTGCACACACGCGGCGGAAGAATTTCGAACCTTATCTCTGTGATTCTCGCATACTCGTGTGACTGTAAGAATAACATGAAAAAAAAGGGTCATTTCACAGTCATCAGCCCATTTAACAAATCTGTTTCCTCTGCAGCTTGAATGAATTTCAAGGTCTCAACTTTTAATCATTCGTAAAATTTCTTTCAGTCAAAGATATCTTTCATTCATTTCGTGAGTCTTGAACAAACGAAGAAATTTTGACGAAGTCAATATAACCTTTACCGATTTTTCCAAGATTTTTTCATTAGTTGATGGTAATTTCGAAAAATTGATTAATAGGATTTGCGAAAGAAAAGACAAGGATGAAAAAATTTGGATTTTCCTACTGCATACTCTACACGATGAAAAAGTTTAGTTTCCATTTTTCAACTTTCATACTCTTGATGTTTATAACTGCAATTTTTCCATATATTTTTTTGAATAATAATGAGGTATGGTATCAAAAAATATTGAATTAGTTTTTACCATGGTTGGTTTTTTTTGTGTATAATTTCCCTTGTAAAATTTCTGTCTATGTGCAATTTTAAGACAGGCCTCGTCGACTCTAATGGGGACGAATTATTGCGCAGGGGTACACCAGGAGCGCTAGTGTCGCTGATTTTTGTTTGTACCATATGATTGCATGTTTTTGTTTGTTTTCAGTTCAGAAATCTTGGGAATGCTTGGGAAAATGAATTTTTCTAAATAGATAATTTAAAAAAAAGACCTAAATCTACGAAAATTGTATAAGAATCTAAGAACTTGGAAACTTGGAAATCAAATTGTGAAAAATTAGGAGAGAAATCCATGAAAATACCAGAAAATCTTCCGAGACTTACAATTTCTAAACAATATTAAAAGTTGTTGAATTATATGACAGAATTGCGTTTTCAAAAAATCAACAAAAATAACATTAATGTTAAAAAATACTATAGAAAATGATAAAAGTTTTATAAATACTGAGAAAATAAGAACATTTCAGGGATATATGTATAAAAAATACGTAAAATCAACGTAGATCATTGCAGGCTGTAGTCTGCGAGAGGTGAGGGCGACTACAGTAGCAATATTTACAGAAAAATGTTCGTTAGCAGACGACACCGTTTCGTTTTTA
>JAPYZL010169043.1:0-13831 GCA_030522825.1 Platygaster orseoliae
TCTCTGAATTATGGAGATTACAGAAAAAAGTTTGATATCATAAAATATCTTAACCAAATTTCCAAATATTTATTCCAGTTGCCGAAATATTGGGGGGGGGGGGGCAATGCCCCCCAACAAAATTTTAGGGGCGGCAAAAAATGCCTTGCCCCCCCCCCATAGTTGCCGCCCCTGAATGCAGTTGACGAAATCCTGAAATATGATGAGTCAAAATACCCGTTCACTCTTGCACGTTACCTGCATTTGGTATTCGCATGTGGGCTTCGATATATGTACGTGATTCCTCGGACGATTTCGACTCGACTTTTTAACAAATTCCGGATTTTACTGCCTAATGTATTCGAACGTGCTAAAAAGAAGACACTTAATCTGTTTCTCAAACAAGGAATTTTTTATAGTATATTTAAAACCATATGTACAAGGTATATAAATGATTTTTCAATGACTTCGAAAAATAATGGAATTAAAATCTTTACTGTGCAAAAGCCCTTATTTAAACGTTTTCAAAAACATTTTTTTTTTGTTTCAAACAAAATGGTTGCGTCTATAATAGACTAAAAACGGACCAAATACTGATTCATTTTACGATTTCGACTTGACTTTTTAACAAATTCAGGATTTTCTGCCAAAGTATTCGAATGTGCTAAAAAGAAAAGACACTTAATTTGTTTTTCAAACAGGGAATTCTTTATAGTATATTCAAAACCGTATATCTGAGGTAAATAAACTTTTTTTCATTACCTTGAAAAATAATTAAATCAAAATTTTATTCAACAAAATGCCTTTGTTTGAACATTTTCAAAGACTTTTTTTAGTTTGAAACAAAGTGGTTGAGTCGATGATAGATCAAACGGACCAAATAATGATCCATTTTTGATGATTTTTGGTACAACTACGTAATATTATTATTGTTGATCATTCAACAATTAAAAAAGAAAAAGAAATTGCATTAGACGATTATGAAAACGCGTAATACATAATTTTTTATTTAATTCACGATTGTTATTAAATGTAAAAAAAAAATGAAAAATTAATTTTACGATTGAAAAAACAATGAAATTTTATCTAAATATTTATAATATCGTCATAATTTTAGATATATTCAAAAGTATAAACAAATATAGAAACGAACTTATTTTACTAACATTTAATTTCTTTTAATAACAAATGCTGCATTTACACCTTCTCAAAGCTTTCCCCTTTGATTTACCGTAAGGCAAACATTACCGGAATTTTCGATACTCAAATTTCAGTGTACGAAAGGAAGCTGAGTTACGAGCACGCGCTGAATTCGCCATACGCAACGCGCATTCGACCCAAATAAAAAACCCCCATCGCAATTAAAAAGGACGTGTTCCTGTCTTCGAGGCATTTTTCAGGAAAAATGTCTGTGCATTGTGCCAGTTGAGTTATTTATTTTGCTGGAAGGTTCAACAAGTTTTTTGTCTGCCTTTACTTGTTCTGAATCTTTAATTTTTTTTCTTTGAAAATACATTGACTTTACTATGCGATAAAATACAAAAAATGGAAGAATTTTAATAAAATAAAGGAATGAATTTAATTCTTCCACTTCTATCTGCAAATAATTGAATCAGTCGGAGTATTTGTATGATTGTCTGGATCTCAACAAGCAAGATAATACTCGAGAAATTCGATACTTCCGCGATCGCAAGGTTTTTTCGATTTAGTGGGCTGTGCGGAATGAAGTTATCGATGCGACATTCAAGCTCGACGCCTCTCGAGCTAATCACGAGCGATATGATAGCAAATGATACGCGTAACTATGACTCGTAATACACGCGCGCGACTTATTCCACACTTAACCGTCGAAGTAACGCGATACAAGCTTCTCAAGGCTGTCTAGTTGCTTATGCGAATCCGCAGTATTTCTGCGCGAGTCTTCGCATTGCCTCACGCGAGCTGTAAAATAAAAAAACGTCTTTTCTGAATTGTCCCGACGTGAAATGATGTAACGCGGCGAAACTTGATTCCTTCTGAGGATGGTTTGTTTTTTTGGGAGAGAAGGGACTTTTTCAGTTTCCATTGTACCTTAGCAAAGTTGTTGCGCCAGGAAAAGGGATCCGTTTTTGATCCTTTTAGATATTGTTTCACTCTAAAAAGTCAATCTTATTTTAAGATGCAAAAATGTTAAGATACAACTTGAAGTTTTAAATAGTATTTTTAATTTAGTCCGTGTTTAAATTTATTTTCAAGCAGGAAAGTCTTAAATCAAGAGGAAATGTCTTCAATCAGGAATGATTTCCTTAAATTATGAACAATTTTTTGAAGTTAAAATTTGCCAATTTTAATGTAATTGTGAACATAGACTGAATTTAAGGTAATGTTGAAATTTTAAGCTGTGTCCTTATATTTTGAACTTTTGAAATTTAAAGGCGATGGAAATAAGGAAATAATTATAATTTATAGTTTCATATTTTTTTAATTTATTCAATTATTTTGCAATATTTTTATTTGAATCGTTGTGGTTGATTACTAATTTTTTGAATTCTACATCTTTTAGATTGATTATTTGAAATTTTATTCGAAATATGTCTTATTACTAAGCATTCGTTCAAATCATTTATTGCATTTTATAATTTCTTTGAGATTTTATATTTATCATTTATAATCCTGAATTTCATAATCTTAATTTAAGATGCAACAAAATTAAGATACAACTTGATATTCAAATAGTATCTTAAAATTATTACATGCTCAAACTTGTTTTCAAGCAGGCGAGTGTTTAATCTTAAATCAAGAAGATTTGTCTTCGATCAAGGATCATTTCATTAAATTATGGAAAATTTTTCAAGTTAAGTTTTGCCAACTTCAAATTAATTATGAACGTAGACTAAATTTGAGTTAATGTTTCAATTTCAAGTCGTGCCTTAATTTTGTTGCGCCTCGTAAAAAATTTGAATTTTTAGAGTGAACTTCGGTTTTTTATTTAAAAATTTTTAAATTAAAAGGCGAGTGAACTAGAAAATAATTGAATTTATATTTTCATATTTTAGTAAATTTGTTTAATTAATTTGCAACATTGTCCTTTGAATTGTTTTGGTTCTTTCCTATTTTTTAAATTCCATTTCATATTAATTCAATTTATGAATTTTATTATTTTCTATATTCTACTTGATTTTGATTTATTATTTTAAATTTTATTCAAAACATGTATTTTTACTCAGTATTCATTTTATTATATTTTTGAAATAAATTTTTTTTTATTTCATTACTTTTATACAATTTTCTATGTATCATTATAATTCTAAAATTCATTACTATCTATGATTTTAAATACTGGCAAAGTCTACATTTACTAATTTACTAATATGGATTAGAAACGAAACAAGTAATGAATAATTTATGAGTTAATCCTAATCTTCTTCATTTTTAACTCATTTTTCATTCATTTTTACTCCATTGTCGATGCACTTATTATTTAACTGTGAAATATTGTATCCAGAAAGAATAAATCGTATTAATTGTTTCAATTGTACCTTGAAAATGTGTTTGAATAAATAATGGACCAATCTGGATCAAAAATGGAACTAACAATGATCCAATTGTAAGCTATTTTCGATCCATTTTATTCTTACTCTGAAACCTTGTATCTAAAAACTGTTGATTGCCTGTTTCTGAAAAGTAAAACTTGCAAAAATTTTTCATTTGGTTTTTTATCATTCGCCAAGTATTGTTAAAAACATCACAAATTTATTGTATATCATTAAATAAGAAATATATATCACAACAAAAATAATGTAGATGAAAAAACCTCAAAGACAGAATCACACGTCATCAAATTTGTAAAACGTGATGATTTTTCGTCCACGATTAAATTATAAGAAATAAGATAATAAAAATTAAAGTTATGAAAAATTACTTTAATCACTTTTTATCGTGTTTTTTTTTACATAAAATTGCGAAACTACGTAATTTTTGTAAACTATTGAAATTATTAGAAAAAATATTATTCATGACAACATCATCAAACATTGGCTTTTGCTGAGAAAAAAAAGTTTACCCAAGTCTCATTGAATCCGTTTTAGTTTTTAGAACTCACGAGTTATCACGTGTGATTTAATTAATCCAAAAAACTGCCTATTCGTTATTCAGTCGTCGTTCGCGCCAAAATTACTGTCGAAAATTCATTTCGGTAACAAACCGGTCGAATGCTCATTGATTTCATCGCAACTTCATTTGATTTTCGCATATTTAATTAAACAAGGTTTTGTTTCATGACGCAGGGAGTTGATTAAAACACATGGAACTTTTTCACACTTTATATGAGAAAGATTTTTAGATCGAATAACATGTTTTCGGCCAAATATCCAGTTTTAATCTCATTTCTACCTTGTTAATACGATTTTAAATGAACAGAGATGCACAAAAATTTTAACATTTGTAGAAATGAATTGTATGAATAAAATATAATAAGAAAGAATTTTGATCAACAGTCTTTTTGCAAAACTCTCCGCAAAATACAGTATTTCGTACTCAGAGAGCCTCCGCAAAGTAGCCTTTTGACGTATAGTACTTCTTTTCTGGCCTAGGCCGAAAAATAAACAGCTGTGCAGAGCCGTTTGGTTGTGCAAGTAGCCGTTTTTTTCTTCCTCCTGTTTTTTGGGAGCAAAAAACATGTTAAAAAAAAAATAAAAATTTTTTTTCAAAAAATTCATTTTTTTCGAAGGACTATTTTTTCAAAAAATTTTTTTTCCAAAAATTATTTTCCCAAAAATTTTTTTTTTGAAACAATTTTTTTTTTTTCAAAAAATTTTTATTTTCGAAAAAATATTTTTTTTTCGAAAAATTTTTTTTTTCAAAAAATTCTATTTTTCAAAAATTTTTTTTTTCAAATTTTTTTTTTCTGTCAAAAAAATCTTGTTTTTCGAAAAAACTTTTTTTCGGAAAAATTTTTTTTTGAAAATTAAAAAAAAATGATATTTTTTTAAGTATAGTAAATACTTAAAATACTGTATTACAGTATGTTGCTTTTTGCAGAGTGTTTTGCAAAAAGTAGAGTGTGAACCTCGGCCATCAAAGTAGGCCTTCATCGCACAGGCAGAATTTTCAGTACTCGGCATGTACGGACGTGATTTTTCAGCACGAGGCGAAGCCGAGTGCTGAAAAATCACGCCCGTACTTGCCTCGAACTAAAAATTCTGCCTGTACGACAAAAGCCTATTTTGTGGCCTTGGTACACAATCTACTATTTATTATGATCTTAATTATTGTTGTCATAATTATTAAAAATTTTAACAAATTTTCGAAGAGTCAATCGAAACTAAATTTTCTCGAAAAAAATATTAACTAATCATATACTAAAGTCTTTAGATTAATGTGATTAATTTTGAATAATTGATACCTTGTGTCAAAATAATGGAAAAAAACTGTTAAAAATCGTTTTGAAGCTTCAAAAATCTGCTGAAATTCTCAAAAATCCATCGAGCAATGCTGCAATCATAAACCTCGTATCCTACTCAAACATTCCATGAAAACGCTACTTTCGAGTGAATTTCAACCCTCGCAGCACTTGGCGTTCGTCTGCTGCCGAGAACCCTCGATCTTGACCACGGTAATAGCAGCCAATCGCGAGGCAGAATATTTTTTCGGAAAAACCCGCATGCAGCTCCCAGCAGGTCATTAATCACGGGCAAACGGAAATTGAAAGATCGATCAATTCCCCGCGTTTGCTGAAAACTCGACCAAGTTTACCCCGCAACATGGGAAAACCACTTTTTATTCAATCCAGAGTTTCATTGCTTTTATTTGCGCAACGCGATCCGCGAATCGCAGGTTACCAATAAAATTTATGGGGAGTTTTCAGGCTTTGAATAAAAGGCTTTTTCGTTTTCACGAACCTTCATTCGTTTTGTAGCTATTAGAATTCGAATTTGTAAATTTGTTCGGAAAATTTGATAGTAATTAATATTTGTGTAGACGTTTCATTAAGACTTGGAGAGAATTGCTGATTTTTTGTAATTTCGATGCGCTGACATTTGGAATTTCACGTTTTTCGCACATTTTTCATGTACGTCATAAATATGATGGAACTATTTCTGTGGTTTTTAAAATTATTTTTTAATTTTTCAAATTTTGTTAGAATTCATAGAACGTGAAAGGTTTCCTAATAATAATATGGATTTCTATAATACTGTCTAGAATTTGATGATCGAGAAATCAGAGTTCCAAAATTTTATTTTTTCTTTAGATTTTACTATTATTTTTTAACCATGAAATTTCATTGTATTTTCTGGAACGTTTATAAATTTTTCTTGTTTCTATGAATTATTTAATTAATTAAGAAAAGTATTTTTCATATGAATTTCCAGTATTTTTTTTCATATTATTTTATTATTTGTAAAATTTCAAGAATTGTGTAGCAAATCATAGTATTTCGATTCATTTCTGGTTTTTCCATAATTCTTAATTTGAGTTCAGAATTTAATAGATTTTCAACAAAACGTCATCTACATTGATTTTGAATACTATTATTTATATTTTGATTATTTTTCGTATTTTTTTTAATGATTCGTGGTGTGAGGTTAAATTTATATTGTAATTAGGTTTCTGTTTGTTCACTGGTGAGATGTAAAACATGGAATTAATTTTCATCGTTCGCATTGGAGTTGAAATGATTTGAATTTGTCGAGGATATCGTTTCTATGTGACTGATTGTAGTGCAAAAAATCATTTTTATCCTCGGGTTTATTGCCGAAGTTTCTTTGCACTTCATTCGTTATCGTTTGTCGATTTTATTGTTATATTGACACTGTTTTCACAAGAACGCTTTTTGTCGTAACTTGAGAATTTTTTTATTACGCGAAGTCGAGTATAAAAAATTTTTCGATTAGTACGAATCAGAGCATTTCCATGTACAGGATATTTAATCATAAAATTTATACAGTTGAATTACGGCAAAAAGTTTTGTAGGAAATTTATGAAAATGATGGATACTATTATATTTTGTAATTTTTTATTTTTATTCGTTAACTATGATGATAAAAATGTAAGATTATCTTGATGTTCGATCCGTGATAAATGACTATTTTACGACTTGCGATATTGCATATAGCACTTGAATAATAAGGTTTTACTAGTTTTCAAAATTTTTATGATTTTACTTATAAAGTTCTCAAACATTTACTTTCAAGTTCAAATTTGTTCAAATTACGATGAGTATTTTTGGAGGGGAAAGAAGGATGAGAGAAGCACAAAGAAAGATCTTAGGAGAATGATTCAGTGACGATTTTTGGAGAAAATTCTCGAAAAGTGGATTTTGGGTCATAAGTGCACTTTTGGAGGATGAATGGAGAGCGTTTTCTTCTTTTTTTTTTTTTTTTCGTTCTCTCGAAATCCTCCAAAAACGAGTACGAATGAAGTATCGATTTTTCGACTCAGGAAGGCGTTTTCCCAGCTCTTAAAAAAATTAGATTCCAAACCGAAGCAATCGTGCAAAAGTACCGGAATGCTTCGCATAGGCATAAATCCGAGTGAAGAAATAGCACCGGAGCGTTAAGTCGGAGTGATGGCCAGGTAGATTGATACGCGCGTGATGTAAAACGCGCGGTTATACATATGGAGTCGCGCGAAACTATATTCAGAGGCCACTGGATACGCTAAACGAAGTGAAAACAATGCGGCTCGCCGAGTACGGTGCATTACGCCTTTTTCAATGTGCCATTGTTAATTGTTACGACACGGTATCGCCGGCTCCATACACGTGTTCTCACTTTAGATGGGTTTAACGGACCAGGGGGTTAACGATGATCGATCCTCGCGAGACGACACGCGTACAAGAATTAAAACTTGTAATTACAGCAACAATACGAACAATAGAACATCTCCTTAATAACGAAATAATTGTTTTTTACCAGGCGACTACAGAGGGGGGTTTCGGAGTGAAGCCCCTCCAGGAATTAAAAAGAAATTATTTCTTTTAGTATTTTTCACAGTAATTATGCCAAAATACTGAAAATGAAACTTTACTTTCAAATTTACACGTTTCATTTTCAAAATCCAAATTTGTGTCTTTTCAGAAAAACACACGAAAAAAAAGGTTCGCTGCATCAGCAAAAAGATGTGCTGTTTTAACAGAATTTTACAGAACGAATTTTTTTCGGCAGCAGTAGCTTATTTTTTTGTTGCCAGAGCACAATCATTATGTGTAAAATGCGATTGTATAGTGATTGTGCTCCGGTAGCCAAAACAATTCGTTATGTCAAGTGGTGTTGAAACAGCACATCTTTTTGCTGATACAGTAAATCATTTTTTTTCGTTCACGTAATTGACATTTCTGTTGTTAAATAAATAATGTAAAATGTAGCATAGCGAAAAATCCAACACATTCTCAAAAACCTAATGAACTACCGAATTCCATATTTTTTCGAAAACAGAAATATTCGGAAAACCAACAATTTTTTTCTGTCTAACGATTTCTCCTTAATTCGTCGAAAATAACGATTATATTTCCAACCTTTTACTCTGTGAAAAAAGTTCCATAGTTTACGACCGTAGCATTTCTCCTACTGAAATCGATAATTACCTGAAACATAAAATAAAATATTCTATGAGTTCCACGGTTTCACTAGGACTGGATTGTTTCATGGAAAGGACATAACAAGTATTGTTGATATTTTTTCATCACTGCATAGTAAAAAAAGAAATACACTAAATGTATGCTCATATAAATATAGTGCGAATTAAATGCTCATTTTATGTTATAAGGCTGAATATTGAAAAAATCATGAAATTCATATCCTGAATATATGTATCATAGGGATTTTTGTCATTTTCTGTAAGTACTAGTAATTTGTTTGAAGTTCTTTATCAAATTTTTAATAATGTACGACATTTCTGTGAAAAGCTATGCTCCTTCCATTTTTTACAAGTATATAATTTTATAATTTTTTTACAAGTATATAATTTGTTTATGAAAATCGTAAATGGTTATTAAACATAACCATTTGTTATATTCTACGAAATTAACTAAAGAATCCACTTTGAATTTCGGTAACGCAAAAATTCCTCATATCACATACCATCAAATAATTCATCAATAAACTAATATCCATTTCACAAAAATTTTCCATAATTTATTCTCTCTTTCCATATACCGAATTTCGCTATTCGATTTTCTTCATTCAAACCCTACAACAGAAGCATTAAAACATTCGTCTCCGTGGAAAAGTTTATTTCCAGTTCCGGGATTCTGATCGATTGTGAATGCAAGTAACGATTTCCACAATAGGCATTTCCCCTCCGCCTTGCGCTTGCAATCGCACTCAGTTTCAGTGGCGCAAATCAACCCCTAGCTCCCTGAATTCCTTCCGAAACGGGAAAACTTATCGAATCAATTATAATCGCCGGGATCAACGACCTCGGAAAATTCACCCCCCGCCAACCGAAGCCGAGAGCAACGCCCTTTAAATGGCCATAGAAAAACGCAACGTGAATGCAAGAATCAGCTGATCAGGCCATGTGTTAGGGAGGGGAGGGGAGGAGGTTGGAGGGATGGTGGAATTAGGGGAAGTACATTATGTCAATACAGAAGGTTATTGCAGAAGTTGGGGGTGTATTTTCTTCGTCGATTTCACTAACTTTCGTGTCTGTGCAATCTTTTATATCACTTTTTTTACGAGCACTTATGATTTTAATCCCCTTCACCTTTTCTTGAGTGTTTGTTATTATTTCGATAAAATCTAGAATGTTCAAGACTTATTCGTGATCTGAAAGTGAGTTCGTAAGAAGGATCATAATAAACTTATACTTATTTTTACAGTATGAAAGAATCACTTGAATATATGTAGAAACTTTACATAATACAAATTCTTTCGAGTGACATTTCACTCTAAAACAATTGAAATTTAGAGAGTAAATGATGAACTCGTCATCGAAGTGTTATTAGCTTTGTTGGGGAATAAATTAGCCCATCAAACACGAATAAATCAGTCCAACTTCAAATTTACGCCTTGGAGTCCCTTGATCAATAAATTATATGCAATAAACTCACGCGTCAAGGGTTTACTCGGTCGAGTGCATAGAAGCTAAAAGTGTGGGCAGACTGAAGCCTACCAATTACGACGGCATTGGCGAAGTCTTACATAAATTCAAGGATAGAGCGCGCTCGTCGCGTGATTCTCGCGAGGTTGACATCGAGAAAGCACATTTGCTACGGTACAACGAAAGAAGTACCTTTACTGACATTTTTATACTGAGAATATAGTTCATTTTATTGATGAAAATTATGATTATTCGCAAGAAAAACGTGAGGAAGAATATGAATTGAACATAGGAAATAAATCGAAAAAGTTGCTGTCATTGATAGTTCTGGAAGAATGTTGAATGAAAATTTGTATTTGGAAACTGTTTTTGTTAAATGGTTATACATGATGTAGAAAATATTATTTAAAATCTTGGTGAACAACAAAACTCCAAAAATGTATTTAAATCATTAAATCATCATTACTGCCAGAAATGTAACAAATCATTAAATTACTTCGATAAAAAATTTCGAAATTCAGGTTGAAACAGCCAAAATCATTTCATGGAATACGAGTCACGAGGAAAACGAAATTCTAAAGTAAATTTGAAAAAAAAAACATCATTACTTTTTGGAAAGTCATGAACTATAATTTTTTTAAAAGCAAGTTCTTAATTAATCACAAACGTGACAAAAAAGATAAATTGAACATAAATAGTAAGTCATTATTTTGTCTTTTATGTACGGTTTTATAAGATTGATTAATCACTGTTTCTGTCAAAACATTATTGAAAATCTTGGTGAACAACAAAACTGGAGAAATGTACCTAAATAATAAAATTATTATTACTACTACAAATGTGGAAAATGATCAAAAGTTTTCTAGAACTAATTTTGAAATTCACAGATTCCACTTCTGTTTATTTTAATGTATTCAATCATTAATGTTCACGTTTGTTTACTGTAATAAATAATTTCTGCTGTTGAGTGTTCAGAATTTGATAAATATCAAGAATAATTGATTGAACTGTCGTTGGTTTAAAAATAAAAATAATTTATATAATGAATGGAATCATTGTTGTTCATTAAGGTAAAGTTATAATTCGTTTAAAAAAAAATTAAATTGAATTAAATCAAAATGTACTTCAAGTTAACTCCTGATGATTTTTTATGAGTTTAATGAAAAGGTATGGAATTTAAAGGAATCAGACTTACTTTACTCTTTATCTATAAAATTTGTTTTCCGGAATTTTTCCTGTTGGAAAGATAAATAAAAAAAAAGTTAACCTCTATTTACTTTTACAGATCTCTCAAATAATAAAGAACCCTCCCAAACAACCTCAAATTTCACTACATAACAGCAATATTCATTTTAAAAACCATCATCCCTCTACAAAATGTTATAATTCATCAACAATCCTCTTAAAAAACCCCCAAATTCACAACAAATCCTCAAAAACTAACTTCGAAAATCACAAGCGACGTGGGAAAAACTCGGAAAATCACCCAACTCCCATCGCATTCCATTTAGATCAAACGCCCTTCAAACGAACATTTTCCCCGCAAATTCACCCGAAAATTTCCCACAAATTACTTCATGACTATTGTTCACGCAAATTTCATGGACCGAAATGCGAAACGCCGGAATTCAGAGAAATGGCTATAATAATGAGGGAAATAGTTGGCGTATGAATTCAACGCTTACAAGCCTCGATGTTGACGAGCGCCAGGTGCTTCGTCAACGTTTCCAACATGCGTTTCCGGGGTTTCGCGCGCCAGCTGCGGCTTCGTGAAAAATGTGAAACACTTTGTTCTACGCTACAATATTAAATTAATTTATTGTTGCGAGTGTTGATGCATTCAAGTTTTAAAAAACAACTCTCCCAATCAAGTATAGTGAGAACTGGGATTTTTTTGTTGATGTCGAAAATTCTGTAATGGCTGTTATTTTATTCTAAATTTTATTTCATGCAATTCATTTTATTTTAGTCTTCAAATATAAATCAGCGAAAGACGACAGATATTCAGTTAAATCTGATATAATTGAAAGGGATGAAATTCCTTTTTGTCCATACACAAAGCGAATTTTCATCATCTTCAGAGATTTGAGATCTACTTGAAAAAAGTCTTAATGTTACTAGAACAATAATTTTTTTGTTTTGAAATAGTTGAATTGTCAAAAAATGTGTACATAAAAAATTTTCACACATTTTTGATTTATGATATTTTTTTCAATATTCAACTCTAACTGAAAAATGCGAGTATATTTACAAAATTTATTAAGTCAACTAATAAATTATAAAGATAGATAAATAAATAATTGATAGATTTGTTAATGGATAAAAATCAAAAGTTCAGGGAGATTTAATTAATTCATGACAAAACAAATAATTATCCAAGAAAATATGATAATTCAATAATTTATTGATCAATTAATTACTCAACCAATTCATTAATTCATGAATTACTTGCTAAATTATTTCTGATGATTATATATGTATTTTATTTATGTACAGATTTCTAAAAGTATTGACATTATAAAATTTTACTGAACTTTCAATCATTATTCGTTTGAAACAAGACATTATCCAATAAAAACACTTTAGTTAATCTTTATTCAACTTGTTTTGAATTACCAATGATAAATTTTTTCAGTACAAAAATTTGTAATTCTGTAATCGATTTATAAATCGATTATTAATTATTCATGATTATATTTAATATTTTAAATTATAACTATTATAATTAGGGTAGACTGGGGCACGTTGTCACATCGGCTTTTTTAAAAAAAACTAATAACCAGAAGGCACCAACCGTCATTCCTTAAACGTGTGATTGTGTGCCTATCTTTAGTGTGTTTACAGTTTTGACATCGCTCCAGCCGTTTTGGCGTAAAACCAATTTACAAGTTTTTTGCGATCATAAGTAAAATTTTCTCGTCAAATATTCAATCTACTGTACACGAAAATTGTGATTTCTCAGGACAGACGTTTATATTGCCTTAAAGTATAAACGTTTACCTACCACATGCAATACCTAACCTTATAAATATTTCAGTCGTGTTAGCTGTGAGGCTGTTTGGAGTAAAAAATTGACTTCGGGGCACGCTGTCACAAATTCGATGGAGCACGTTGTCACTAATACAATTTTGATCAGTACCTACCATATCAAAATGTCAATATTATTAATAGCATTAGTAAGTATTATTAATTATTAATTTGCATATTAATAAGTTACGCATTCGATTGGAATTCTTGTATGTAGATAAGGACGAAAACTTTGTACTTTTTGTACTTTTTTAAAATAAAGAAAATTTTTGTATGAAAGATTTTAATTTTTTACATTGCAGTACACCATTATATAACGTTTTTTATGTTAAATACAGTTTGGAAATCATTTTGTTCGCAATTACTTATGATGTGACAACGTACCCCGGTCACGGGGCACGTTGTCACAAGCGACATCTTGTCATTAATTGCTAAATAATTGCTATGTAATAAATTTAGAATAACAATAACACGAAATTCAATATTGCCAAATTGAAGCTGAGGCTTTATTCGAAATTTTGACATATCACAGTACTCTCAAATATTGAAAGTAAAAAATAGAAAAAATACTTTAAAAAATGTGTGACAGCATGCTCCGGTCTACCCTATATATGAATGAAAATGAATATGTTAAAGAATCAAAAGAAATAATTATTCGAAATAAGTAAATCATAATAAATTTATAAGCTCTTATTCATAAATTGGAAGTCCCGATTGAATAAGGGGTTTCGCGCTCGGCCAGTAGGCAGGGGAGGGGATGACACGCTGAAGCGCCGGGCTTTCCGAAACCCGAAATTCTGGATAT
>JAPYZL010169058.1:0-20575 GCA_030522825.1 Platygaster orseoliae
TACCAATAATAGTTTATGAAGTAAACACATTCTAAGTTGATTTTATAAAGATTATATTCCATTTTCTGTGTTTGTAACATGTATTTGTAAATTTCGCTTTTTAAATTACGCACGTTTTCATTCTGGCAGAATTTTTACTGAAGTTGGAAAGTAGTAATTCACTCATTTCTTTAGTCATAACTTACTAATTCAATTAGTAAGCTAAAATCGCTATTTCAATTAGTGATTTTTCACTAACCTTTAGTGGCTCACTTTTCTCTTTTTCAATTGAAATTCGACTAATAGTTAGTAGTTTTCTACTAATTCAAATCGAGAGAGCGTTTAGTTTACTTAAAAGCTAAGGGGGTCTTATAATACCTCATTTCCGAGCGCTATATTCAAAAACTGATTACTAATAAACTACAAATGATTTCGGGAAGCAGTTTTTTGGAATGTTATCATTCATTATTGAACTTTACATAGTTTTTTTGGTTTTAAATAAAAATGACGTATGTGACCGCTGCACGTCCTTCACTGCGTCCTCGTCAAAAGTGTCCAGGGCGCACGGGGTGAACGATTTTGACCGATCAGATAATCTGAAACCAAAAAACCTTAAAAGTTTTTATATCTTATCCCCTTGGCTATGGATAGACACGAGCTTTTTATAAAATTCAAAAAATCCTTAAAGTAATAGAATTAAAAAAAAAATTTTTTTTACACTTTTTTTCTGCTATTCAAGGCTGTTAAAAATTTTTGGACCAGAATTTCAGAAAATGCTCGGGTCTATCCATAGCCAAGGGGATAAGAAAAATTAATTTGAAAGGTTTTTTGGTTTCAGATCATCTGATGGGTTAAAATCGTCCACCCCATGCGCCCTGGACACTTTTGACGAGGACGCAGTGAAGGATGTGCAGCGGTCTCGATACGTCATTTTTATGTAAAACCACAAAAACTATGTGAAATTCAATAATGAATAATAACATTACAAAAAACTGCTTCCCGAAATCATTTTTAGTTTTCTAGTAATCAATTTTTGAATATAGCGCTCGGAAATGAGGTATTACATGATAAGACCCCCTTAAGGTTTAATTTAAACTACAACAATTTGCTGAAACTTTTTAAAATTTTTCTTAATTATCAGCGAAAATGCCCAATGGCCAATTCTTCCGAACATTTACTTAAATTTTTCAAACAACATTAAGCATGTTTTCAAAAGGTTATTAACGTTTTGGAGGTTTTTTTAAAAAAGTCTTGCAATCATTCAAAATTTTTAAAAACATCTGATTGGAACTTCAAAAATGAAAATTAATATTATTTCAAGTAATTTTCAACGTCGAAGGGTTGAAAAATCAATAACAATTGTTTTTCGAGAAATCTCGAAATTAACATTCATATCAATTTTGCTGTATGAGCATTTTTGATAATTGCTTTCAACTGAAACGTTTCAATTCAAAACGAAAAAACTAAATCGAAACATTTCACATGCGTTTATAAACGTCCCTGGTGTCAGCTAAAAAACCAAATTTTAAAATGTTCAAATCTCGGAAAATCAAATCAACTAAAGTCAAGTAAAAGCTAGAAATCATTCCATTGCAATCCAAAGATGCAAAAAAAAATTTTTAAACAATAAATAAAGCACTATTATTATATACCATATTATAAATAACAGTGCTTTATTTATTGTTTTTCAAATTTTTTTTTTTCATTTTTTTATCAGAATGAAATGATTTCCAGCTGTACCTGACCTCGGTTAATTTGATTTTCCAAGATTAGGACATTTTAAAGTTTGGTTTTTTCAGAAAACAGCAAAAAACCGTAAAAAACCGAGCTTTGCTTTTTTGCGGTTTTTTAGCTGCCGCCAGGGCGCATCTATGTTGAAACATTTTGACAATGTTTGTTTTGTAAGATATCTGACTCATTTCATGCGAAATGTTTTAGTAATGCTTATTTCGGAAAGATTCTGAATTCTTCCATTCAAAATGTTTCAATTTAAAGTTTTGAAAAACGTTTTGAAAATTTTTTAGTAAAACTTTTGTTTAAAATTTTCTTTGACCTTCTTTAAATATACGTATAAAACGTTTCAGTAAAGTTTTTCTGAAAGTTGTCTGCAACCTTCTATCCGAAACGTTTCAAACGTAATTTTTGAAACGAAAAAAGATGCAATGTATCTAGTAATATTTCTTATAAGCATTCTGAAAGATGTATGAAACATTTTAAAAAGATATACGAAAGCTTTTGAAAGGTTTTCTAAAACCTTAATTCTGAAACTCTGGCGGACATTTTAGATTTTAGAAAGCTTTCACTACACCTTTTAGGAAGCCTTTTGAAAACTTTCTGAAAGATGCAATATTTCGAACGAAAGCTCTTATAAATGTTTCTGAAAGGTTACGTGCCGATTAGGTAACAAAGATACTGAACAAAAATATTCATTAGAAGAACGAATCACTTTTTTATATGTATAACAGCGAAAATCATCTTGAAAGTTACACCAAAAATTTTCAAAAGTACCTATACGAGCAATCGCTGAAAACGCTATAAGAGTGGTATATATACGAGCTTGAAAGGGTGCGCTCGGAATTTCACATATACAAGTATACATGCATATGTATTTCGCACGAATATTTTTTGCAACCCCTCTCACCCCCCCCCCTTTCCCCCATGAGAGTCTGATTTATTTGCTAATTTCATCAAAAAAAGTAAGCTGTTATTAACGATACACTGTTTTGGATAAGAATCGTAACAGTCCAGAAAATTTACGAATAACTTACACTTCTGTTGGCGGGACTCGAAAGTTTTCGGATTCGCGCTGCTCATAATGACGCCGATCACGATGGAGTTTTGGCATCCTGCTTTCAGGGCTTTTATTTCTTGTCTCATCACTCCAGCCATGGTTTTAATTTTTTTTTTTTTTTTTTTCGTTCGTCGCTACTTTTTCGACGCTGAGAACGAGAGTTTTTCTGGCTTTTTCTAAGAAATCAATCGAACGATTCCAACGGTTCCGCGTACTGTGAAACGAGCGATTTCCGTTTGTTGCTTTGCGACAAGCGCATGCGCCGGTGAAACGGTTATATTTGAAATTTTGAATTCAAACGTTGTAAATAAGAGTTTGAATTAAACGATAAAAAGTTTGTTTTGAGGTATGTAAAGAACGTTATGTTAGTTATTAATAAATAACAATTTATTGTTTTTTATTTTACTCAGAATATTTTGTTGCAATAGTTAATAGAGACTTTCGGAAGAAATTGACGAATTTAGAGCGTTGTGATTGGCTGCACTGGAGGTTGGCCATATTGAAATTGCCAACGGTTTGCCTCAACGGTTAAAATGTTTCTTTTAAATTTGAATGTACTAGTGTGTACTAGCAACAAAAATTCGAAACATAAAATTCTTAAATTTGCAATTATTCAGGATATTTAAAATGTGTCGTCAAATTTTTAAAAAATCATTGTCAGAGGCGTAGGCAGAAAAAATTTTCGGGAAGGGTTTTTCGAAAACAATATATACTTCTCTCGGGATTTCAAATATATACATCTTTTGGAGTCCAAAATTGCACATTTTATTGAATATAATGAAATTCAATTCTTGTGATTTTCAAGTCACAGAGATTTAGATTTTTTTCAATAATAATTTTTATATTTGTCATATTCATTCTTCGGCATATTTATATACCTTGAAGTAATATTGTAAAATCGATTTCTAAATTGCTTTCTAGAATTCAATGCTCTAGGAATAATATTTACAAGAATTTGAAATATTTTGTTAGACTTTTGATAAAATTACAACTACATAGTGGAAATAATTCGTAAGTTTTTAGAAATTTCGTATTTTCTAGTATTTTTCAAGATTTATAGTATTTATATAGATCGCTTTATGGATTTATTGAATTTGATTCTTCAGTATTAAAAACGTCAACGATTATAATTATGTTAATGAATCCTTTAGAAAATAGTTCCTTTTTTATATAGATTTTCAGTATGACTTTTGTGTGTGTGTGTATGCAATTCAAAAAATTACCTAGTATTCGAATATGGTTTTCTGTATAAATTTATAGAATTATATACTCTAGAATTGAAAGTTTCATAAATTCAAGACCTGAAAATCAACACAGTTTTTCAGTATATCAATAGATTTATAATATTTACCGCATTTTTCGTTGAGTATTCATAAAATATTAATAAATTTTACATTAGTTTCATATATTTCTTATATTTTTCTAGATCGCTACATAGATTTCTGGGATTTGATGTTCTCGAATTCAAGTTTCCATAGATTTTTAGTATTTTATAGGTTTTTTTGTTTCAGTATTTGTATAAAAAAATAGAATTTCCAAGTTCTATACATTTTTATTTATGTTTTTCAGAATTTGATGCTTTAGATTTCAAAGTTTCGTGAATCTTAATTATTCGTTCAGATTTTTCAGAAAATAGTTTTTCCATAGAATTCTATTAACTCTACACTTATTAGTATTTTTTCCAGTATTCGTATGATTCGAAAAATTTTCTGACATTTTTTGGAATTTTTCTGTATATTTACAGAATTCGATATTCCAGGCTTCAAGGTTTTTTAAATTTCATTTAGCAACTCTTCTTTTTCTCTTTATTAATCACTGAGTAGAAACAATATTGTTCGAATTTATTTTTTCTACGTTATATTTCAGCCAAAAATTTATAGTTACAATCCTGTTCAAGAATAATTTTTTCTAAAATTAGGATTATTTTTGTTCTTGAGTTATAGTAAAATTACAAATTCTGATTATCGTTCAACTTTGATTAGATTAGCTCTTTAGATTTCAGTAAGGACCAAGGATAGTAAGGACATTTTTTATTATTTCTATTTATTTTGTTAATAATTATTTTTTCATGCTTTATGTTTTCAAATTTGTATATATATTATTTACTTTTATAACTTTTTTCTGTTTTTACAAGAAACAATAATGAGTTTTAGTTGAATTTCGGGAGTGGTTTGAATCCCCAAAACCCTCCTCTGCCTACGCGCCTGATCATTGTTCAAAAAAATATTCATCGTTTTTAGCTTAAGATGAAATGAAAAAACTCGATTTTTTTATTGTCATGAACGACCAGTTCAGTTTTATTAAGGCACATATTTGTTCTAGATAATACTGTTATTTTCACAGTGGTTTATAAGTTTCTCTAGCACTTTGATTCGCTGTATACACAATTTAAAAATCTAAGTACGCATACAACTTGTACAAAGGTCATAAAAGTACATCAAGTTTGTGACGAAACCATTTCAACTATTACAACTACGGAGAAAAAAAAAAGTTCTAAAAACCGTAAACCATCCTTTTATCACAAGATCCCTATAAAAATTATCACTTGAAAAACAAAATTATAGGTAAAATTGAACAATTTATTTGTGACTGTCAATAGTTATTTGCAAATAACTTAAAACTTGACACGTGACATATCTTGATGAGAGTTTTTCGGGAAAGTTTTTGTGGACGACCGCAAAAATTTGGAAAAGACAAAATAAATTTAATTAAGCCAAATCTTTCGATGATAATGCTCATGCAAATCAGATCTACATCGATCTTTGGTAATAAAAATTTATACATCTAAGAATATCACAGAGCCAAACACAATAATATTTTCAATAATTTATTACGTTTAAGATTTTTTCAATCATTTTTACAAAAATAGAACCCACAAACTTTTACCTCAAAAACTCAGCACCAAGATCGTTAATACAAATAAGCTTAAGATGGAAAATAAATGCTATCCTTAACGTTAAGTACCTATCGGATAATTATTACGAAAATTGAATTTACATCATTAGGCAAAAACGTATGAAAAACTGAGATTGCACAGCTTCATTCTCGCTATGAATTGAGCACGATCATTCAAAAACAGCTTCTGATTATCTAGTTTACAAAAATTTTGGAGTTGTCAAGCAGCGCTACAATTTTCGCGAAAAATATCAAAATCTATAAACGAAAATCTGCGAAAAAACACAGATTATTTCTACATGCCATAAAATTTCGTCTACATTCCTCATTCTTTCCTTACAAACTTTTGTATAATAAGCGTACAAGGAAACGATAACCATTTTTCTATCAGTCTCTCCTCTTATTTTGAGTGACTATCATTAAAAAACGTCTTTTTAATTTGGGAGAAGGGGGGAGGGTAGATAAATTTTTCTAAGAGTTAATTAAAAAAAGAAAATTTCAAATGGGAGTAAAAAGTTCCGAGAGAAAATAACTTAAAAGAGACCTGGATGTCATTTTAACATAAGGCAGAATATACTAGAAAGATTAACTTATAGGCAGCTTATTGATTAGAAATTTCATCTACTCGAATGGTAGATAAGCTTTGACGATGAATGATGAAAATATAGACCTTCTGTAACAGCGTTATAAAGTATGTTTTTTCTTAGGGCACATTGACCTCTAAAAAATTAATTCAATTCGAAGATTTCTAATAAAATAACAAGGGCGAATGCAGAAGGGGTTTTTGGGGTGGAACCCCTAACGAAATTTGAAAAACATCGATCTTTTTGATAAATATAACAGCAAGAACTTGGATATGCCAGAAATAGAACTTAAAATTCGAAACCATTGGATTTATTTTTACTCAAAATTTATATTAAGTGAAAAACACAATTTTCGGAAAACTGTAAATATTTAGAAATGAAAAATGCGGAAAAATGAACTTGAAAAATTTGTATAATTCATGTTTCTCAAGATCCAAACGTTTGTAAATAAACAAAAACAAAAAAAATTGTTGTCATTACCCTCTATGGTTAAATTAATAAATAAGTATTGATATTGAACAATATTTAACAATGTTATAAAATATTTTTTACTTTTTTATAGGTAGAAATGGAAAACGAATATTTTTGTTTTGTTTATATTTAAAACGTTTGGAACTTTAAGTGCATTAAAATTCATTATTTCAAACTTCAAAATTTCAGAATTTTACGGCTAATTTTAAAAATGAAAAAATCGTAAGATTAAGTTGTTGTTACATGTAAGATTAGATTTAAACAGTAAAAATTTTATTGGAAAAAAATTAAAATATTTTACCTGAAAATATGAAATACTGTTATTTTCAAGGTTGAAATTTCAGCACGGAAATTACGCGAAATTGATATTCAAATTTAAAAAAAAATATTTCACTTAAATTCAGGTAAGCTAGTAACAAAAAAAAACGAATTTTAAAATATACAACTTAAAAACTCAGAATAGAAAAACTTTATATTTCAAAGATATAAATAATAAAAAAAAACATTTCGTATGATTAAAAGATTATTTCAACAATTTGAGCATTATATACATAATTTTTTATGAAACTCTTTATTCTTTTTTAAATGATGAAGTCTAGAAATATCTCAAAAAACCGATATTACTGAAAAACAGTTCCATACTTCCTTCTAGCTTTTGGCATTATATTTATTTTTAATAAAACACTACTTCTATCAGCTTAAATATTCCTATCATTCTAGAACAACAAAAAATGTATACCATGAAACCCCTCATTTTTTCTGCATTCGCCCCTCAAAAATAATATCAAAATTTCGAAAACGTGGTCTCATATCTTCGAACCTCAAAACCCGGGTTCCAAAAAGCTGAATTTCACAAGTTCGTGACTTCCAAATCCTGAAATTTACATGCAACTTCTATCAAACACTCATATCTTTTTTCACAATAGAACGGAATGACGTTACGAACATATAATTTGAATCTGCTAGATCAAAAGTTAAACCGTCGTTTCTGGATCATCCCAACTACCAGCAGCTTTCTGTTGATGCACCAAAGACCCAATTGAAGGTCTTCGCTCTTCAGGACTCCACCTAACCTCCAGAGATTTTTCCTCGCCCTGACTTTTCACCGACGACACGCTGTCTACACTACTCTGCTGCCTGAAATCCACAATCGACGGTCTAGGAGAAGAAAGTTCTGAAACCAATGGCACTGACTCGTCCTCGTTTTTCTCTGCATTGGACTCCGAAATCGAGCTCGAGAGTCGACTTCGGAAGTGCCCGAATCGACTGGAAAGTGAAGAAATGGTCGTGACGTCGCCTTCGGTCGTCGACCTTGAAGGAGTAGTCAAGGGAGTGACCAAGTTCTCAGAGACGCCTTCGTCGATGGATTTGGAGCGGGTGAAACCTGGGGAACTCGGTGGGGAAACTTGAAGGAAGGAATGTCTGCGACCAACGCTACCTCTTCGGGAAATCCTGGAGACGATGCTCGACTGGGAGTTGGACAAAGGTACTTGGTCGAGGGAATCTTGGGAACTGCTGTCAGAACTTCCCGGGTCGTCGGATAATGGGACCCAGTGAAGTAGAGGGTTTGATTGGAGGTAGACGTACTCCGTGTCGGGTATGGAGACACTGGATGTTCTTGATCTGGCGCGGTCACCTGGAAGAAGGCTTTTTTGTTAGATGGAGGGAAGAGGAATCTTCAACCCCAGACACAAATGAGTGAACTTATTGATTCCCAGATAGCACGCCCTGCTGAAAAAAACTAATGAGTTTTCGACCAGTTTTCATCATTTCACATAAGGTTGCTCAAATCGTGTATCAGTTTTCATCAGTTTTGATAAGGTTCAGTTTGGTACTGAAAAAACCAAGTTTTTTCACATCATTTTTCTTAAGATTCAGTTTAGGGCTAAAAAACTATGTTATTTTACATTAGTTTTTATAAGGTTGGAGAAAATACGAAGTTATTCTCTATCATTTTACATCAGTTTTCATAAGGTTTAGTTTGATGGGTACCCGGTCACTTTCCCGAAAGCAGTTTCCCGACAGACAATTTTTCCGACGACCTTTTTCTCGACAAACACTTTTCCCGACAACAATTTCCGGATAGCACTTTTCCCGACAAACAATTTATCCAACACTGCTTTTCTATTCTTTTATATGAATATACCGGTACTGGATCAGTTTTTCTAAAAAATTTTCAGAAGTTATAATTTTTGTTCTTAATGAACTTTTTTTCTAATTTTAAATTTTTTAAATTCATAATTTTATAAATATGTTATAATTGATTATAAGTCATAATTTTTTTTCTAAATGAACTTTTTTTCTAATTTTTAATTTTTTTAAATGAATAATACGTAAAAAATGTAAATTTACGGTCAAACAATCAAAGTAATAAAATGTATTGTAAAAGCATGTTTTTGATTAAAAAAAGAACCCTTTTTTTATTTTTGAAAATAGTCTGTCGGGAAAAATATGACTCAATTCAATCATATTTTTGTCGTGAACATAGTCTGTCGGGAGAAATGCTGTCGGGAAAAGTGTTTGCCGGGAAACTGCATTCGGGAAAATGGACGGAATTGTTTGATGCTAAAAAAACCAAGTTTTTTTACATCAGTTTTCGTAAGGTTGGAGGAAATACTAAGTTATTCTCTATCATTTTACATCAGTTTTCATAAGATTCAGTTTGATGCTGAAAAAATCCACGTTTTTCTACATTAGTTTTCATCAATTTTTGTAAGGTTGAAGAAAATACTAAGTTATTCTCTATCATTTTACATTATTTTTCATAAGGTTCAGTTTAATGCTAAAAAACCAAGTTTTTTTACATCATTCTTCAGAAGATTCAGTTTATGGTAAAAATAAAAAACCAAGTTTTTTTACATCAGTTTTTATCAATTTTCATGAGGTGAAAGAAGATACTATAATATTTTTTTATAACTTATAAGTTATTCTCTATCATTTTACATCAGTTTTCATAATTTTCAGTTTGGTGCTGAAAAAACCAAGTGTTTTTACATCAATTTTCATAACTTTTTCTCATAAATTTATCGAAACTGCATCATATTCCATCACACAAATACTATTCAAAGTATATCATTTTTCATCATAAAAGTAAGAGACAATAAAGTGATGTAAATTGATGAAAACTGATCCAGTTCAAAATACACATCAGATTTCATCATTTTTTTTCAGCAGGGACTGTCTTTGCACATTCAATGCTGCATCATGATTGATAAATTTTGCAAACATTTTACCATAGAATCATTGCACATTCATTGCAACATCAAAACGCAGCTTCATTAAGGTTCAATATGTTAACATCATTGAGCAATCAAGTTACCTTCTACCTCTCAATAATTTCAGAATCATTGATGCATCAACTCGAGCTTTTTTGCAAAAAATATTATCTCAGATATATCCATTCGGACTGAATGAATGTGTAATTAAAAATTTTATTAATGTTAACATCATAAGTAGGTTTATAATGCTGCATTGATTGCTGCGTAGTGTTTGAGTCTCAGGTCTGATTTTAATGTTGCATCGATGACGCTTTTATGTACCAAACAGAGCAACGCCTTTGTTGGCTCAAAAATGCTCATTGCTCATTCAAAGCACACTCAAAGATGCATCGGCATAAAGCTACGTTTTTTTTTGTATTCTCTGGCTGTTACACGATTTGACTTTGGTTGTGCAATGAATGATACATCGTATGTCAGACAAAATCTTCACAATAAGAATATGCAAAGATGTATAAATGATTGATACATCTTGTCGCAAACATGAGTGAGCGAAAAGTGTGTCAATCATTTGCTATAGAGGTTGATGTTCTGGATGATAAAATTAATTCGGATTCCGTGTTGAGCAGATATGCAAGAAAAATTGTTTTTGAATCTCAGTTTTTGGAATAGGGAAAACCCAAAAAGTGTAATTAATTTTGCTCAATTTCTGTTGCGATTCAATTTTGCGAAAGGCTTTCGATTTTGTTACAAATTTCATGGTCCAGAATAGATCAATTTTTGATCGAAATTTTTGTATAAACGTTTTTTTGTTAACAAATCGTTGTAAAAAAATTTCAGTACGAATTTGGAATTCTAGATTTATAATAGTTTTCTGGGAGGGCATGGTTTTGACGACCAAAAATCTCAGACAGAGTAATAATTATTAATTGGAGTGGGAGTTTTTAAATAAAAAACTAAAAGTATTGAAAAAAATTTTATATGTTAATGAGTTCGACAAATTTTTATAAAATATATAAAATTTTGAATAGTTCATGTTATGTTTGAAATTCTAAAACATGTCAATTATTCCGTAAAATGCAAAAAATTTGTGAAATTTCAGAAAAATTTCATGAATTTGTAAACTGTCGAATATTTTGAAAATTATGTGAATACAAAAAATTTAAAATAAATAATTATGTAAATAAAAACATGAAAAAATGTAGGCAAATCGTCAATAATTTTGGAAATATTAATAAAAACCTCAAAATTTTCGAAACAACAGATAAATCTGAAAAATTCGTAGAGTTTTAGAAAACGGTAATAAATTTTGTAGATTATGCAAAACTTTGAAAAATTTTCGTGAAACGACAGAAACTGTGCCATGCTTAAAAAATTTTTTTTAATTCAAATATTTGGTATCGCACGATAATTTCGAAAATTTGAAAGAAAATCTACGAAACTCTGAAATTCTGAGAAATTGTAAAAACATGGACAATCCTGGAAAATTATTTAAATCTTTAGGGTTCCAGATAGTTTAGTAGAAATTGATAAATATTTTAGTAAGTAAAATATTTTGAATATTCCTTAAAATAAAACCACAGAAACATACATTAGAGATACAATTTTGTTGATAATCCATCAATTTGATTATAAACTTTTAAACTTCGAATCCAAGAGCATCACATTGTAAAAATAGATGAAAATAATAGGTATTCCTTCAAATTCTATAAATTCTGCAAAAATACAAAATTATCAGAAATACTGGAAATCTATGAAATATTACAAATTAATAAATATACCCCTTTTTGAAAAATCTATCAAAATTCATAAATTGAAAATATTAAAAACTATAAATCCATGAATAAGTACTATACAATTTTTCGAAGTTTTTAAAAAACTAAAAAATCCGTAAATCATAAAAAATACTAGAAATTCATAAAATCCAAATATTGTTACTTCCAGAGAATGTAGGGCTGTTTTTTTATGGTTTTGAAAATTGCTACGGGATAAAAAAAATCTGAACTTATCCCTTGTACAGATTAACCATAAAAATTGTACGTACGAGTTGCAAATAAATATTTTTGCAACTTCCAATTAAATTCATAGATACTTGCCATAGGTACAAGAAAAAACATATCATAATTCTAAATAGATAGGAAAAATGTCGAGACCTGCCCTGACATCCGTGGATCCATAATTTATAAAACAAAAAAAATGTTGTTTTCGAAACAAACGAAAAAAATAATCGAATAAAATGCGCTCATTGTTTTGGAAATACTTTTATTGCCACTTTCATCATAGGTATCGCCGCATGTTTACTCTACATTTGGATGGAATGACTACAGGCAATCGCGTCTTGCACTGAGCTACAATCTTGCCAGATACAAACAGATGTTGCAAAAACCGATAAAATATCAGAAACCAACGTAAAAAGTTTTTTTAATTCAAATTTTTCATTGATTTAAATGATTTGTAATAATATACGCAACATCTAGTAAAAATTTTTTGACAGTCTGGCAACATTGATGGTATGGTAAAAAAAACAAAATTAAAAAAAAGTGCCGCACGCGAGATGAGAAGCGAGCGAGAGGACATGTATGGCATTTCCAGATTTGTAAAATATACTTGCAGTTAGTACATTCATCACAGCCTCATACATTCGACGCTTCTCTGTAAAAATGGAACTACGAGTATGATTCCGGTTTACGTTTAGTCAGGTTTCTACCCAGGAAAGCAGAGGAGAGGAGAGTTTTGAAATTCCGAATTAAATTGTTGCCTATTCCAATAATAGTCCAAATTACAAAATTTTGTACAATAACTTCCGAATAATGAGATAGTGCTTTGAAAAGCGAAAAAATTTTACAAATTTACGTTATTTTGCATAAAAAATGTCAAAAAAAAATTTTTTTACTTAGTTCATGAAATATTTTCATTATTTTCAAACCTCCCCCTCCTCTTCTTCATGAACAAATAGTTTTTGTTACAACCCTGTATTAAGTGCTTCGACTTGGCTTTACGTACTCACAGCACTTCATTTACATGCGTTTTGCATCTAAGTTTCTAATCTACTGTATGGCACCAGTACAAAATGCTGATTTAGGACACTGAAAATTGGTGGGGAAATTGAATCATCGTGCGATGACTAAATGATTATGGCCAACGCGGAAATCGGTTAATACACAATGAATTTCATGGGTTTTTGGTGGAAAGGAAACATGACGATTGTCGAAATGTTTTTTAATTCCGAAATGTTTGTGTCGCGGAATTATGCCGAAATTGTTTGGAATAAAATTTATCGTTTGGAATACCAATATTGCATCGTTAAAAAATATGTACTAATTAATTGAAAATCAATCATTTCTGATTTTATCTCATGGATTTTTAACGTCGTTTTTTTGCATCGAAATCACAAAAAAAAAATTTTTTTTTAATTATTGTTAGAGATACACTTAGTGAAAAATATAAATTTTGAAATCAGAAAAATGGGCGATTTCGATATTTTCAGTTCATGATATCGATGAATGTATGAATTACACATTTTTGATTGAAAACTGTTTTTTTTATTTTTTGAAAATTGAAGTTAAAATTTGCTAGTTTTGAAAAATTTGCAGATTTCGCAGTAAAAATTCAATTCAGAACTTTTAAAGGATACGAAAGTTCTATTTTTTTTTTCAATTATAACTGCCTAAGAATGAAGTTACCATTCATGTTAATAAGAATGAAAATTTACAATTAAAAAAACATTTATTATTTTATCAGTTGAATCTATACTTTTAATTATATTTTTCATTTTTTTTTTATTTTAATTTTTGAAAACTCTTTTATTTTGCAGAAAATTCATTGCAAGTTTGTAAATTTGAAACAGTGATGATAAAAAAAAATATTTTGTACTCTTATCAACACAACTTTTTTGATGCAAAATATTAGGGGTTTTCGAAATTTTATCACAAATTTTTCTGATCGCGGAATATATATTTTTCATCAATTGAATCTGTATAACTATTGGTAATTTTTGTATTTTTGCCTTTTATTTTAAATTTTATTACGTAAAAATCGTGTAAAAAAAATTGTCATAAAAAATTATTAAGATACAAGCTGTATTTTTTTATTTAAAAGTCGACTTTGCAATTGCAACATACTCTATTTTGTGTTTAATTTTTCAATTATTATCTCAACAATTTAAATTTTTTTAAAGTTTTTACACATTTTGCCATAAGTTCTTCATCCAGACATTTCAAAATGATAAATTTCTCAAAAATGCAGTAGTAAATAATAGGAATCGATAGATTTTTGATACTAATTTCGACCCAGAATTCAATAGTTTCTCAATAAACTCCAATTTTTGATAAAAAAATCTTTCTTCTTTTCACTTAATTTTTTCCATTGAAAACTGCACAGATAGTGCTTTTCAATGTTCACATATGTTGAAGAATTTTAATTTACTTATCAGACGGATAAAATACTACTTTACTGTCATGTTTCCTTTTCAAAAATTTTCGAAATATAAGAAAAACATTTGCTGAAAATTAATTTAAAAAAAATGAATTTTAAGACTTTTAAACTAGCTGGAATTTCATAGAATTTTCAAATTCGGTACGCATATTTAAGATTTAAAAGACATAATTTGCACCAATTGCTAACGAAAAATTCGTTCTCTCATTTTACTCATTAGAAATGAAGAATCCTAAAAAGTTCTTCAATATTTAACAACTACATAAAATTTATTAAAAATAAAAAAATTGCATCAAACGAGAAAAGTTTCGGTTAATAATGGCATTTATCAAGTTATTTTGAAAATTTAACTTCAAATCTTCAAACAATTTTTTCACATGACTTTAAAATAGTTAAATATTTTAATTTTCGAAAAAAAAATTTTTTGCCCGAGTTTCCGCGACGACCATTTAAAATTTTCTTCCCCAATAATACTGCAGCACAGAATATGTCGTAATCTTACATATAAGTACGTATTTGTACACAATATTACACGAACGCAACTTTAAGCGCGATTTGTACACTTTACTTCAAAATAGTTCAAAAATGAATGAACGAAACTGACTTTGTTTGACGCAGTACAACAACTCGTTGGAAAATTCCTGGCGAGATTAAGGCTTTACGTGACGATAGAATGAAGAAAAAAATCGAGCATCAAGATAAAAAATTATTTCCCTTTTTTCCATACCAATTTCGTTCCAATATTCTGGAAAATACCCATAAAATCACACAGTTTCCTCCAACTCCAGAAAATACTCAAAAAATAACGCATGCAACAATGATTACATTCCTACACATATATAAGATATACTTTTCAAAGAATAAATCCAAAAGATCTAAAAAATTTTTTCAATTTGAAAATAGTCTACACTACTTTCCAAATACCCTGAAACATTTTTTGATTCATATTGAAAAAATTTTTCAAGCTGATTTCTCTTTCCAGCAATTTGCTAAAATTCCAAATTTTACTGGAACGCAAGACTTCTGTCTCCATTCAAGGTCACGTACGTCTTTTTTTTTACATGAGGCGAATGTGTGACAAAAGTTGCTTTTGGAAAATCAATATTAAGCGCCATGCTCGTCGACGGAGTCAGGGCTTTGGTCGGACAGCGATGGTTCTTGAACCACGACCAAAGGCAGTGAAAGCGGTAGTGAAGTGGGCTCACCTGGGAGCGGCTCCGTTGATGCCGTGGGCGTTGGAACGTCGAGAACGTCCTCACAAGCTTCTTCGTTCAACGTTTGCAAAGCACCGCAGATCATTTGATCTTCCAAAGTCACCTACAATTCCGCCATTGCCATTAATCGAAAAATTGGTCAGTGGCAAACGCAAGCCCGTAGAAAAACGTTCTACAGAATTTCCATTAGAATTTCCATTAGAATTTCCATTGAAATTTCCATAAGAATGTCCATTGAATTTTCTAATGAAAAAGTCTATGGTTTTTTTGCCCATGGAAATTTTTCCATTGAACTTTTCCCTTGGTTTTCCATTGAATTTCCATTACAATTCCATTCATGCACACACAATTTCCATTCACTTTCCATAGGATTTCCATTGCATTTCCATAAGATTTTCATTCATTCACATACAATTTCCATCCACTTTTCATAGGATATAGGATTTCCATTGCATTTCCATAAGATTTCTATTGCATTTCCATAAGATTCCACCAAAAAAATGTGTATAAAATTTCTCTCATGAATCACTTCAATGGAAAAAAAATTTTCCATTCGTTTCAATTGATAAGAAATTAATGGAAAAATTTTTTCATTTATCAGCTTGATGGAAAAAATTTTCATTCGGACTTACAAATGGAAAACGTATGGAAAAATGTTTTCATTCGGACTTACAAATGGAAAACGTATGGAAAAATGTTTTCATTCGGACTTACAAATGGAAAACGTATGGAAAAATTTTTCCATTCATCAGCTATATGGAAAAAATTTCCATTCAGACCCATCTATGAAAAATTTATGGAAAATCAATGGAAAACATTTTTCCAGTCACTTTCCATTGAACTTCTACGGAAATTCTATGGAACGTTTTCCTACTGGTATAGGGAGGGTTCTGGGGGGCGAAACCCCTCCCAAAATTAAAAAAATTAATGCTAAATTGGAACTTGAGATTCAAATCTTTATGTGATGATTTTTTTTCGTCGATGGGTTGGAATTCTTGAGAAAATAAGACTTTCAGTTTGTTTTCTAAGAACTGTATAAGTACTAAAAAAAAAAAGAATTTGGATATGGAAAGAAAGTTCAAAGGTATTTTCAAATTGGAAAAATTCAGTAAATAACTTGCATTCCAAATTTGTGTAATAAATTACCTGGTACTATTTTTTTCCAGGTGAAAGTGCAACAAAAATAAATAGCAGTTAATAAAAGGTAATGGTGCATGAATTCCCAAAATAAACTTTGTTATTTCATAAAATTTATTAAAACATTTAAAACATGAACTTTTTTCATGAATAAAAACTCCAAAAAATATCCGCAGTTTTTCATACAATGAAAATAGGATAATTTGTTAGATTTCAAAAAAATCTTTGCACGATACATTTAAATTGTGAACAAAATCAATATTTCAAACAATTCCACACAATTTAGGCAAATAAATTTAAATGCCTGATAATCTGGATATTCTTTTTGTAAGTTTTTGAGTTAGTCAAAAAGATGCTTTCTTTTGCACTGCAACGATGATTTTTTTTCTAACTTACTTGTTTTTCCATGATACAGTGTTTTGTTTGGTCTCTTCGTGGTGGACCATCGGTTCTGGATTTTTCCTTCTCCATCATACTTGGTACTCTTGAGGCACTTGTTTGATTAACCATTTCTGTAATTACAAAAAAACTCATGCTCAATCGCATTACTTTTTGAGGTTCTAGTAATATTGAGTCATTTTTGAGTAATTATTGAAAATGTAGGTATTTTATTCTCACAATCAGTTTTGTGGTACTGCCAAGCATTAAAAAAAATTATTATAATACATTCTAAATTATAGAAATAATTTTATTGAGTATTTTTCATTATATAAAATATCTTATCATTCAAAATTCTAATTTATTTTTAAATTAAATTGATTCGAATTCGAAACAAGAATTATGGTAGTATTCTCAATATTATTTATTTAAAAATTTTTTAAACCTTTAAATCAATTTTAATAGAATCTATTAAATAAAAAATGTTATTACTTGATACTATTATAGGCTTCAAATACATTTCATAATTAATGAATTTACAAAAATAATTTTAAATGGACAATTTCACGATAAAATCATCCATTTTCAAAACAACAAAATAATTTATCGTCCAGGACAGAGGTTAGAATTTTCTATTTACCTCTTCTCGAGTTTTGGTCTGTGAATCTCACACTTCGTGGACCTTCTTCGTGAGTCGTAAAAGACGTGAGTTCGTGTTCCTTCAAAGAAACTATCACCATTCGAAAAATTTCCCAATCTCCAAAGCTCATTTTCATTACCTGGATTTAAAAAAAATTTTATAGTGAATCTCAAGTTCAAAGACAAATTTTCGAACGCCGATTAGATATTTTCACCAAGATTTAACTTCCGTATTTTTTCCAAAGAAGAAAATTAGAATACATTTATTTTAATCGATGTCTTACGTTTTTCAGTTCTCGCAAATCGCAATGTAGCAACACTTTTCCATTGATATTATTTTCCCTGATAAAGTTTTTGTACGCCGGGATTTGGTTTTGGGTGAGATCGTCCATTTTATCCAGTAGTTCACATAATCCATTTACAGTTAATGTGCTGAGTCGTGTATCCAGAATGTCATTCTGTAATCAAAAACAAAAAAAACTTTCAAAGCAACAATTTCATTTGAGCCCGAGGAAATTAAAACGGTGAAATTTTTCACCATTTGTAGCGTTTTTTTTTACTATTATTTTTTTTACTTTGATATTAATTGGTGGCTATTTTTTTTCTCAGAGGTTAATAATGCATTTTTTTTGTTATAATTAAGGGGATTAATTGGCCTATAACTTGTCCATGTTGGCACGTATATGGTACGAGTTTAGTATTGCTGTTACTACTGGTTTTTGATCAGGGCCGTAGCTAAAGCTTCGGGGGCCCTGGGGCAACAAGTGAATGTGGGGCCCCCATACGGAACCTGTTTTCGAATTTCAAAGTGCATACACCTTGCGTGTACTTTGTTCTAGAAGTCTACAACGTTGTTCAATCTAAATTCATTATCAATGCCACTGACGAAGAAATTTCGTTAGAAGCCAAAAAATTTCTGAAGATTTTCCATGATCACATTCTTTCCACATTTCCATCGCAATTACCGTATTTACTCGAATATAAGCCGCACCCCAGTTTTGAAACCTCAAATTAAAAAGCCGCATATTAAAAATTCGTAATTCACTTTATTTGCTAAATAGATATGACAATTTCTCAAAATGATAATGTTAGTATAACTGCCCTCAGATGCTATTACGAATAAATTTTACAAAAATCAGTTACTATGGCTATACAGGCTTTTATAAAAACTTTTATAAAATATGTAATTATTTATAGAATTATGTTTTTTTTATACAATTTTTGAAACGCATACGATTTTATAAAACATGACATTTTTTATAAAACTGTATCTTAAAAGATGACATTTTGTATAAAACTGTTTTGTAAAAAATGACATGTTTATTAAAACTTTTTTTTAAAAAATGACACTTTTTATAGAACTGTTTTATAAAAATCGATATTTTTCATACATACAGTTTTATGAAACTGACATTTTTGTATAAAGTTTTCATTGAATCAGTTTATATGACGTTTTATAAACTGGCTTTATAATAATCACAGTTACTGTAATTATTTCTATGTTGACTTTTTTACCCGAATATAAGCCGCACACGATTATAAGCCTCATCCCTATTTAAGAGCTCCAAAAAACTGAAAAAGGGTGCGGCTTATATTCGAGTAACTAAATACGGTACTCTCTTTGCGATCAGCGTTCAGGAAAAAAATTAGTCAGATTGATAATGTGAAACAACTTGCTGAAATGATTAAACAATTCCTTGACGTCAAGTTACTCTGGTGTTTGTATCATGTTCTGAACACTTCCTGTCACAGTTGCAACGGCAAAAAGATCTTTTTCAAAATACAAATTAATAAAAAATTATTCAGGATGCTCTATGGAACAAGAGTGATTGTGTGGATTGGCATTATTATCGATTGAGAATGAGTGAGCTACAGAGATCAATTTCAGCGAAACGATCAACGAATTTGCGGCATGTAAATCAAGAAAGCGGCGTTTTTGATACTATTCATTGATTTCAATACTAAGATTTGTTGAAATGAAACAAAAATATGTTTTTTTGTACATCATCTAATAAAATTTTAAAAAAAATTCGAATTATTGTTTTACTATGGGAGAAAATTGTTTAATTTGAGGAATTTTCATGGACCCCCAAAGTCTTTGCCTAGGTAAAAGGCTCTTTTAAGGCCAAAAAAGTGGTCAACGAGAAGGAGCCCCTTCCTGTCGGGGGCCCTGGGGCACCGCCCCACCTGCCCCATGCTAGCTACGGCCCTGTTTTTGATATACATATACAAATTCGAAGCTCTACTCGATGGTGCTCGTAGATGAGGTGAGTGGATTTTTGATTTTGATTTGGTTTTCGATTTCCTTTGATTGGGTGTTTATTGGGATTATTGCGATTGTTTTTTTTTATATGATTCCGTTATTTTTCTGGCTGGTTCTCGTTAAGTTTTCCGTAATCTAAGGGCTCGCCAAGCGAACTTTTTAATTGATACGTGATTGCGTGAGGTGTGAAATAATTGCAGTCAGATTTTTTTATGTAATTAAATTGCGGATTTCGACTGTACAAATAATGGATCATGTGTGTTTTGAATGTAAGGGAAAATTTATGAAATTTCCCTAGGGGTTTTCGAATACGATTTCCAGTACGGTATTTTGTCGTGTTTTACAAATACACTGTTAAAAATTTTTGTCTCAAATTTAAGAAAAACTGTATAACGCCCATTACAGATACACTGTATTAACAATGCATTCAAAGTATACAATATACAGGGTATGTCACAGTCCGCGGAAATCTTTGAAATCGTGGATTCCTCATGAAATTCTAAGACAATTTTCCCTTTGCCATTTTTCACAAAACTCAAAATCAAAAAAGTTATTCGACTTTGAAATTTGAACAA
>JAPYZL010169074.1:0-16752 GCA_030522825.1 Platygaster orseoliae
AAAATTTGGGTAGAGTTTGGTCCGTGGTTTTCATCCCCACTCCTCGTAATAGCGCGTTTATTGGTTAAATTTCAAACTCGAATATCTTCGCCAGTTTTGCGTTTCGCGAAAAGTTGTAGAGGACTTTTAGTCTTAGAAAAATCTGAAGAAAATTCATACAAATTATTGTCCGTAGTTTTTGATACACCCTGTATAGTACTTTATCCAAGATTTTTACGAACAATAAAATTTTTTTTACTCTTATAATAAAGGACTATATTTGTGTAAAGTTTGATGGATCTAACATCTAACATTGGTAGTTTTTTTTTATCTACGTACAAAGTTCAGTTACGATTTCGGCCAAAATGATAGAACGGTCCCCTTAAGTTCTTCAGGTTTTCATAAAAAACTGATCACGTAAATATGATACAAAAAAATATAACAATTAACACATATAACAAAATTTATTAACAAGTTCTGAAACACCGAAAAATTTCTGAGCTTCGATAGAATTATTGAAAACCTTCCAAATTTTCAATGTTTTCAAATACTACAGTAACTGTAAGAAAATTAGGCTCGACTTTAAAAGTTTACTTCAGAAAAACTGAAAAAGTTACAATATTTAGTTTTTTTTCTTTGTTAACCTATTTATAACAAAGAAAAGAGTGATTTCTTAGAAAAATACTTTTTTACAAATGACCATGGAGTAGCATTTTTCCATTTCATGACAAGCTGTCACGAATCGACATTTTGAAGATAAAAGCAACCAATACATGCATTCTTGTATTGTAATTCATATTTAGAAGGGCTTAATTATTTTTAAGGCAAAAAATTTTTTACTGTAATGATGTCCCTTAATTCACAAAATGATTTTGAACAAGGCAGAAATTGTGAAATTTAACAAGACAGTTATGTGATTGTTCATATATAGATATTAGAAAATATTATACTGTCATGTTCTACAGCTTCAGAAGTTAACCATGATGAAGTCTACAAATTTGGATGACTGAAAGCTATAGAGAAAAGAATAAAGTAATATATATTTTAAAATTTTTAAATAAAAGGAAGTTTTTTTTTAGTTGCTCTGAGAGGTTAAAAGAGTTGAAAATAAAAAAATTCAAGCGGAGTAAAAAAGGAGATTAATAGATTCCCGGTCATTTTCCCGAATGACCATTTTCCCGAAATGCCATTATGCCATTATTTCCCGAAAGTATTTTTCTCCGAACGACAATTTTCCCGAAAGTATCATTTACCGAATTTCGGTCGGAAATTAACTTTTATTTCAATTGTATACATTTATGAATTTCGTAAGAAGATTCAACGAAAAGAGTCATGGTAAAAATTTCATAAGAAGAGTCGTGGTAAAAGTTTTATAATAAGAATCATTTTTTAATTATATTTATTATTTCATAATAAGAAGATTCATTGTTAAAATTCCGATTTAGGCTTCTTCAGATATAAAATTCAAAGGTTAATGTTGTGTGCGATTGCTGTATAAAATTATCATGTAAGAAATGCAGACTCTGATTTTTTAATGTGACAGTTGTTGTTCATGCGTCAATTGTTTTGTAAATTCTTAACCATGGCATTTCTAGATAATAGGAAAATTTCCCGTTCGGCAAAATTAAAAACCCTTCGGGAAAATGGCCGTTCAAAAAAAAACCTTTTGGGAAAACGGATTCGGGGAAACGGTTTTCGGGAAAATGACCGTTCGGGAAAAGGGATTCAGGAAAATGGTCGGCAACGAGATAAAAATAATCTATTTTTCCTACGATGAAATCGCCTATGAAAAATTATACTTTACGCATTGCCACCACTGAAAATTCAAACAAACGCTAATGAAAAAACGTCGTAAGTGACGGCAAACATAACATTCCCACGCGTTGGGGCCGCACAATGCGTATTCGAGCGTGTGCTGTAAACGCTCATCCGCGTTTCATTGTTGCGCACTGGGAGCGGGGGAGACGATCCTTCCATCGGCGAAACGACACCCTCGACCTCATTATCGGGGGCGCGATCGTCCGTTGCACGTGCGTCCCAACTAGGCACGCCCGAAATAACAATGCTCAGGCGCGTTCCCGCGCGGCTCCGTGTACGGACGGACCATCACCGCGCTCGCAGTGCAAGGATGCCTCGTGAGAAATTCGAGCGATTAGTCATGGCGCCGAAAATTGATTCTCCACCATGAATCTAGAGCATTTTTTTTGCTCCCGAGCGAATTCCTCGGTTAATTGAGCAAGGTTGTTATTCCACCGCGCTATTCGTGGGATTGATCTGTTTCGTTGGGTATGGTTGCAGGTTGTAGGGAATATGCCAAGAATTTTTTGCTTAATCCAGAGGGTGCATTGGAATTTTTCGGTAGTGTCTCGAGAATATTTCATGTTTTGTATGACACTGATAAAAATGTCTGGTACTATCGTTTTGGTTCTTGAAATTCTCTGTACACAATTATATGAATACAAAAATTGGGCTGTGGTTTTTTTATTACGAAATTTGTTGAATGATTAATCTTTATTTATAATGTTTTATTATTACACGGAAAAAGCAGAATTTGCTGCGGCAGTAGCAAGATGTGCTGTTTCAACGCAACTTGAGAGAACGAATTTGTTTTTACTAGTAGAACACAATTACTATGCACAATGATTGTGCTCTGGCTACAAAAAAATTAGTTACTGCTGCAAAAAAAACTCGTTCTTAAAAGTTGTGTTGAAACAGCACAACTGTTTGCCGTTACAGGAAATCCTTTTTTGTTTGTGTACTTTTTTCCAAGCTTTCGGAATTTATTTTGTTTTCTTCAGATAACTTAAATACATGATTGTATAATCCTTTTCTCACTAGTAAACCTGATAATAATAATATATAAATTTATGAAATACTTTTTACAAGTGAACATTTTTGAAACGGGACGAGTGAAAGATTACTATAAAACAAAATGAGTTATTGTCTACTCACTCGAGTCCTATTGAGATAAAAACTTTTACAGTATTATTGTCTGCAGAATACATACGTAAGTTTTGAAATGTTTATTTGATACTCAAACTTTATAATTTTTCTGACAATATCTTGTTTGAGAGCTAAAATAAAGATAAAAAATAAGTAGTATCACACCACACTCAATTTTAAAAAATTCTTCTGATCTCGAAGTTTCCAGAAATAGAAATATCTCAAAATATCTAACAATGTTTTTGAATATAAGCTGAAAGTCCCAAAAAGTAGATGCATACGTTAAAACAATTAAAACTAGTTTTATAAAAGTTCAACAGATTCTGAAATATTAAATTTCCCGAAAAACGGTCATAAAACTAGTTTCTAAAAATGTTTCGAATCCATACTACTAAATATATAAAAACTGTTATAAGCTGTAACATATTTTTTTAATTTTCATAGCTGTTAAAAAAAAATTGGGATAGTTAAAAATACCATAAAAAGTAAAAATTTTTAAATAAGAACGCTCTTAATTTCAAAAACGATGTAAAAACGTGTGAAATACAGTAAATTATACAAAGAACTGTTAAAATTTTAGTGTATAAATTATTTCGAACTGTCACACTGTTAATATATCATTAATTATTGTAACCGTCAAACTGTTTAATATTCAAAAATTTTCAAACAAAAAAAAAAGTGAAAACTGGTAGACTGCTATAGTTTAAATATTATATTATTATATAATATATAATATTATTTATAATAAAAATTCTTATAATAAAATATATTATATTATATTATATATTATATTATAATTTTATATAATTTAAAAATTGTTCTAGGATGTCAAAACTTTCGATTACTAAAAAAGGGTTACCAACTGTCAAAATTGCAATAAAACTGCCTGAACTGTGGTATTTATTTGAAGCAAACAAAACTAGTTCATAATAATAAAAGTTGTTCCCTGCTTAACCCTTAAAGTGCACCGTGGGTGTCAAACACCCACATGTTTTTTTGAATTTTCATAAGAAGTAGAAGTGTTATTATACAAAAAGATGTTTCGACTATCAGAAGGTAATTTTTTTTAAGTAAAGAAGTGATCTTGTGGGCACAGGACAACATGAAATACGCTGGGTGTTGAACAACCAGCGTGAATTTTATGTGGTTTTTCAGATGTGTGCACTTTAAGGGTTAACCTGTATAAATAATTCTACGAATTTCTATCTCGAAATCAGCAAAAAATACAATTTTAAAACGAAACCCTGAAATCATCGAAATCTCAGAAAATGCCTTTATTAGCACCCTCAAATTTGTGGTGTCCCGGCATAACCGAATTAGTCCATTTTGCCATAAGGCTCATTTTACTTAATATTCTAAATAAATTTTGAGCCTTATTGCAAAGTGGACTTATTCGATTATGCCGGGACATCACAGAAATACAAAGCATGATTTCAATATTGTGCACGATTTTCTTAAGAACTGTATTTATTGTGCACATGATTTACAAATTCATTACTATAAATATAAAATTAAAAATTTATGGCATAAAATGTCATGGTACCAATTGCGAATATTTAAAAAAAGTATATTACTATAATTATATGAAATCGGAAAAAATTGCATAAACTTTAAAGGATTTTCGAACGTGTATTGTAAAGTTTTTTTTGTATATTCTGGTATAGAAATTCAAAAAATTTTCACAATAAATACGGTACACAATAAACTCGTGCACAATAGATATTATACCAAATACAATAACCATTGGAAATGAGGTAAACGAAAGATACATATCTAACAAAATTAACCATTCCTTGGCTGTTTAAATAAAATCAAAGGACGAATCACAACAATTATAGCAGTTGTTCCCCACGATTAATTCGATACGCTCTGGGCAACTGCGAACGCGAGGAGCTGAATCGCGTTTGAATCCGATCACCAGGGAGCCGAGCGTTTCTTTGGCCCCATTATTCGACCCCTCACAAACCTCTGGTGGGACATTGGCGCCCCATTAGAGAAGACATTTCTGGCCAAATTGCAGGTTTTGCCATTCACACTGGGGAATCCTGGCTCTTTATTTCGTTCTCGGCTTTTCCATTGACGGCGCTGGGTACAATGAAGCGCGCGCGCGACTCTAATGAGCGCGTGCCTATGACAGAAAAATACGCAAACAACATCTTGCAAGTATTCCGAGGCTAATTTACAACTTACATGATGCATTTCAGGATCTTCATGATTTTCTTTCATATTGACTACTTTTTGAAATGAAGAATGAAAGTAGAATTCTCGCGATTTTGCGATCATTTATCAGTTTCAATGGGTAAAAATTATTTACATTGTGTGTCATTAGAAAAATTGGTCACTGAGAATGTTAAATTAATTAAAAAAATTAATTTCATCACGTTAAATAGAAAAACAATAAGAGTTTATAGTTTATGATAAATCTAACTAATGTCAACAAAATAATTCCATTACTATCATGTTAAATGTTCTAATATTCTGATTTGGCGTTACGCACATGCGAACAAATTACGATTTTAGGACCTGAAACATAAAAAAAATTTCATTTCAAAAATTTCATTTTTGTTAAATAATGTTTAGAAGGCTCTAAAATAGTTTTTTATTGTTTAATGTAGCATTGAAGCACTTTTTTTGTTTCTTCAGCTGATTCAAAAATTAGATATACTTTTTTTTGGAAACAACATTTTTTGAATCGAAGTGCAACTTAATTCACTTCATTTTTATCAAATCTTAAAATAAAAAAATTAACAGTTCCAAAATTTTCTTTTTTATTTCCCAGGATACGGTCTTTTGAAAAGATGAGAAAAATTCTTGTTCTACTTTTTACTTTACAATTTTTTGACGTTGGTTATAATTTTTCCTCCAAAATGGTATTTCCCCTCGAAAAAATTTCATGAATTCTGAAGTTGTACGAAATTTTGAAAATTTTTGTTGATCGACAAAATCTATGAAAGAAAAATTAAAAATTCTACAGATGTTTTTAAATTTTTCCAAATGGTTGGCAATCTTTGCAATAATCATTAATTTTTAATTTTCAAAAAATTTTTTAAATATCAAAAATGTTAGAAACTATCTGGAGCATTTCAAATTTAATAAAAAATGTGTTGAACACACAAGATTTTTCGTCATTTACAAAAACTTTACAAATTTTTTCATATTTTGAGGAAAAAGGAAAAATATTTTTGTGCACAATTAAAAAAATAATTATCAATACTATACACACAACTAATAAACATTACTTTCAATTCAACACATTTTTGGAATCACCAAAATTTTTGATCTATGTTCAAAATTCAAGATGTTTTTTGTTTTCGCTGAATTTCAGACATTTTAAATTGATTTAAAAAAAAATCAAAATTTATAAAATTCTACACATACAAAAAAGAGGAACGAAATTTGTTTTCGATTTGATGAAGAAGTCAATGAACGAGAAAGTGTTTGATAAAAAAATTGCCCGATAACTTGAAAAAATTTCATTTCCTCGCAGTTTCAAAGCTATCACAAATGATAGATAAAATTTTCCAAATAGTGATGAAAAATCGTCACAAACAAATTTTGTTTAGACAATATGCATCAATGCACAAATGTAAAAAAAAAGTCAACAAGATCATTATGCAACATAAAAAAAAAATACATTCTGCTTTTTTTTACGAAGAATATAACGTAAATCGGATTTTTTAAATCAGAATTCAGCAGAGAACGTTAAAAACTTTTCGACTACCGGAACAATGCTATCATAATCTAAATTAGAATTTCGTCCGTATGTTTTTTAAAAACAATCAAGAATCTTGTCAAATCATTGACATTCAATGAAAAAAAACTAGCAGCATTATTTCAAATCATCTCAACGAAATGACCGTTTAATTATACGAGAATATCTTCGAAAATAGTGTCGTTGAAGTCTCATATCTATTTTCCAATACTCAATTTATCAGTATCTTGACATTTGGGAGTATAAAAGTCAGCGACGACATACGAAATTGTACAATTCATTGCCAAGTCGATCTCAGCGCAGACATTGAAATTCTCGTGAAATGGCAAAAGTATTATTATTACTTTTAATTTCCTCAACGATCGTGGCGTGTATATCAGGAGAGTGTTGTTATCCGTCCCATGTAAGGTTCAGGAAAGATGATCATTTGAAATGCGCAGTCATCTGTGGAGATGGGATTCGTATGTCAGCACGTAGAATGTATTGCGGAGTGGAATCTTGCAACATTTTTGGATGCGATTGTGAAAATGGATGCATTCCTGGTGATCCAATAGAGAACTTCAAAATCAAGAATCCTGATGTCAAACAACTGCGTTACAGTTACTTTTAAGGTGAGATAATAGATTAACTAGATGTAGATTGATTGTAAAATGCTTTCTTTTTTGTTATATAGCTCATCAGATTTTTGGACACGAGATTTTTTCACCGACTATGGCATTTGATTGTTATTAATATTGATCCTTCAACGAGATTTGATGTAAATACAATTTTCGAGGATAATAAATTCAACGACAATGTTGCATTAACTCAATCGCAACCGTGTGAAAAATGGTAACTCGTGTATTTAATTCTGCAAAATAAAACAAAAAAAATCTGAACCGTTATAACGTGTTACAAGGTATACATAATTTGTTTGAAAAGTATAATCAAATCAGCCGCAGCACCCTTTTTAATCAAGTCGCTGGACCGTTTACATCGCAGTCCAATTCGTTCAAACATTCGGACATTTCAGAAAGCCACTGCTTGTTTCACATCGTTGATATTCCGTGCTTTCGTCACTTATTTTCGTACAGAATTTTCCAACGGAAGACAAATATACCCCTTGCTTTGAACTGGCTAATGAAGTCGATTTCGCGCTTTAAGGGCAAAGTAGAGGAGCACGAAAAATCGGGAACTTTGACTCAGGTATAAAATTTTCGATTGCGAAGAAATTACGAATATAATTCATTAGAAAGAACAGAAAAAATTTTTTCTCGACTTTTAAAAATAAAAATTACTGTAAAGTAATACAAAAATTTGAATTGAATCCAACTTCCGAGTCAAAAATTTTGATAAAGCATCCTTACGAAAATCTTATTCGTCACTCACTACATCAAATTCAAATAGTTATAAGCGGGAAAAAAAGTTATTTACTAAAAACTGCAGAAACATTAATTTATTTATAGATAAAAAAACTTCAAATTTTTTAAAATAAATTTTGAAAAAACGTCAAATTATTTACGAAAATATCATGATACATATTTAAGAAAAATGACTGAGAATTCCCATACAAACGAAATTATCGCAAAACATTGCACAAATTCATAAGTAACGAGTTTTTTAATCGAAATTGTTGCAATATATTACATGTTTTTTCTAATTATCAAAGTGAATGAACGTCAGTTATTCTGCAACACATTGTTTTACAGTAAAAATTTCCGTTCGATATCAGACGAAGTATTTTTTGATTTTGAAGAAATTCGAAAGTTTTTCAACTTCGAAAAAAAATTTTGAACCAAAGTATTTGAAAAATGGTTTTATAGACAAATTGTGGGAACTGTTTGCGAAAAAATGGCAAATTACTTACGAAAAACAAAAAATTGGATGTTATTTATTTATCTGAAAATATAGAGAAATTATTTGAATAAATAATTTTTTATGCTCTGGTTATAAGAATAACTCATTTTAAATAAATTCTAATTTAAATGACATTATTTTTTAGATTATTTAAATAAACTAATATTAAAAATGCTGTTATTATGAAATATGTTGGAAGAAACTCTAATAGAGTAGAACGGGGCGAGGCAGCCACTTTTTTACTTTCAAGCTTGCCGAGAAATTGTTTAAAAGATTATTATAAAACAAAGGGCACCATTTGAAAGCTGGGTTCTTGGGCTACACAATCCATCAATTGAAATTCGACATAGCTTGAAAATTACAACTTTTGCAACCATTTTTCGGAGACGCTGCATTTCCGATGAATCGGAAAAACGTGGGGCGAGGCAGCCACTTTTTTCAGCAGTCATTTCGCAACAGAAAATTAGTGAATTAATGAAATATTATGATGATGCTGTTATTCCTTATTTACTTAGAAATTATACACAAAAGTAAAAAACAAAGTCAGAGGCTGGAAAAAATTTGAAAAATCTGGAAATTAAATTTTTTTCCACAATTTTCACTAAAAAAATTTTCGAGCCTCCTATGTTTTTTACAAAATTTGATATTTTTATAAAAATTTTTCAATTTTATATAAAATTTTCAATTTTTCTGAGGTTTTTTATTTTTTTAAGAAAAGTTTTTTATAAAAAAGGTCATCAAATAAAAAAAAATATTTACATAAAAATTTCTGCAATAAATAGAATTTTATAAAAAACTTCTTTTATAAAGTTTTTGTAAGGTCACTTTATAAAAAAAGTTTTGTTTATAAAAATGAGATACAGTTTTATAAAAAGTTGTACTTTTTTATAAACAAACTTTCGAGACTCATATTTTTTTCATAAAATTTGATATTTTTATAAAAAAGTAATTTACACCAAAAAGAAAAAAAATATTTGTATAAAAATTTTTGTAAAAAATAGAATTTCATAAAAAAAATTTTTTTTATATCGTTTTTATAAGGTCACTTTATAAAAAAAGTTTTTTTTATAAAATTTTTATAAGGTATTCACAGCGGCTGCCATGCCCCGCGTTTTCAGTGGCTGCCTCGCCACACGTGTACTATTGTCCGAAAAAATTCCACAAAAGCCAAAATATTTAAAATATTGAAAAACTGATTGTATCATCGTGTTCAGTACAATTTTTACTTCAAAAAACACTGTATAGACTTTTTGTTGTATAATCCAAACTCGAATGATAATGAAAAATAGCACGAAAATCTTAGATCGTAGAGCGGCTTTTGACTAAAAAAGCTGTTTCTAAGAAACTACGTCACCTAGGAAACTGAAATTTCGACAAAAAAAGCGGGTCAGCCCAATCTACATTTCATTATAAAAAATTTTCGATTTTAACAAACTCCGTGAATTTTAAAAACAAATGGCTGCCTCGCCCCACGGCTACCTCGCCCCGTTCTACTCTAATATGCATAATAAAAATCTAATCTCATGAATAAATAAAATATGTTGTTCAAACATTCCTTATACAATGAAACTTTGAGGTTAGATTATAATAATTTTCTTATTTTCATGATCTTGTAAAAAAATAACATGATACCAGAAAACATCGTATTTATTTTGAATTTATTGAACCTTGAAATTTGTGTGATTTTTGTCTTATTCTTTCAATTTTAAAATTTCCTATTAAAATTTTTGTACATCACAAATTGCAGTAAATTATAAATTTAAAAATTACTGGATAATGTTATTATTCAAACATTGCGAAAAATTTTACTTACATTCTATGAGATGATTTGACCCAGCATCAATGTTCAGATAAAACTTGATAAGTATTCGCAAAAATAATGAAAAAAGCTTTTTAGCGTCGAAAGTTAACCGATTACAAGTTGTTTCTTTGGAATATATTACGTTTGCATATCTCGGTTGTCGTCTGGTTTACGCTACGTCAACACGCCCACAATTAGCTGCGAACAAGAAGTGAGGGTAAAAGACGAGCGAGAGGGTGCAGAAGTCCGCTTCAAGATTAAATGCTTCAGTGACAGAAGTACTAAAGATAGTCGCCATATCGTTGGACTAACGTTGTCATGCTGAATATTTTTGAAGCCTTATTTAAGGATAATGACTTCATATTTTTAAACAAAATCGTTAAAAAATATGTCTCTCCAGCGCCGTAACTAGGCATGTGCAGGCGGTGCGGCGCACGAGGGCCCCCGGCTCTGAGGGGCCCCCGAACATTTTTTTTTAGCAATAATTTCAAAGTATGAGCTAGAAAAGATCTTCGATAACGTTTTTATAACATTGTATAAAATTGTTTTTACTTTTTTAAGGAATTGGCCCCTGGGAAACAAATTGTTTTTCTAGAACGCTCTTATTTTTATGTAATAGAAAATGTTTTCGAGAACACCTTTTTTTTAGAAATTTGTTTTCAGGGGCCCCTAAGAAAATCTTGTACGAGGGCCCCCGAGACCCTCCCTATGGCGCTGCGTCTCTCAATTAACAACATTTTCGCTGATAGTTACGAGAAGCATTTTTGAAGAACTTGTTTGGTGTAGGTAACTGTTTGCAAATAAATTCTAAGTTTGAAACGAAAATCACTCAGAAAGAATTCGCTATTTTTTGGCACAGATTCAAAACAAAATATAATAGATTCGATACAGTAATGTAAAAGTTATTTTAAGACAAACCATAGTGCATATTATAAATACTATCACGTAAAATAATATACACTTCATAAATATAGAAGTTTGCTACATATGGTAAGTTTTGAAAATTCAATATCAAAGTCAATTAAATATGAGAATTATATTCAATATACTAGATTTCATAAAATGATTAAAAACGATGTATCATATTATAAATATATGATATCAATTTCTTAACACTCTCTCGACTTGAAAATTAATCAATACAATGATCTTTGAAGCCAATTTTTTAACAGGGAATAAAATTTAACAATCATCGGTTTCTCATGCCTTTAGCTTTTTTTCAGCCCTCTTTAGAAAATAACATTTTTTTACAAAACACCATTTTTTTCGGAGTTTGAATAATTTTATAAATTCTATTCTTAATTACAGACTACGTTGAATTTTCAGTTAGGCAAAATTACAAAAACAGGCAGTGAAAACAGACAAACTCTCAAGAAAAATACTCTTTCGTGAAAAAATATCGTTAAATATAATTTCCTATGAAAAAATTGGCTTCCAGAAATCATTGTATTAATGGATCATTTGACAATGTTCACAATATAGTATCACGAATAATATGACGAAAATAGTGAAACAGAAACATTATTTATAAATATATCGAAGAAATATAACAATGAACTTAATTTAAATAATTTTTTAATTTCTAATAATAATTCTTAACTTTTCCGACTTTCAAAAAATTGTTGTTGAAAATATTTATATATCTTGCAATTTCATTTTATTTGAATAATTTTGAAAATATTGCAAAGTACTCGAAACTTTGCGAATTAAAAAAAAATTATCAAACTTATCAACGTTTGTCGTGATGATTCAATACTTTAGATATTTTTCAAATTTTTGTCAAAAAGATTAGAAAATTTTTGTGCATATTACTGAGAAACTTGAAGATGAATTTTTTTTCACAGAAAAGATGAGAATTTCATGAAATTAATGAAATTTTTCGAATTATTTGGGATCAATGAAAATTTTTGAAATTCCCCGATTCACAATTTTTCACAACTCCCAAAATTTCAAATATAATATGTTCGAACTTAAAACAACTTTCCAAGTGTTCTAAAACCTTTTTTATCTCATAAAATTTTCTGTGATTTCCTAATAACTTTTCGAGTATTTTTAATTTTCTTTCGAATAAGAAATCTCAAGAAATCTTTCACGTTTTAAAGTATTCTTCATAAAAAAATTGTTTCAATAATCTTTTTCTAAGTCATAAAATATGTATGAAAGTCAAGAATGAGAAGCAAGTTGAAAACAAACTTCTGTATTCACAAGATTGACGCTTTATCTCATCAATCGAAACGCAGATGTTAGCTGCAATTAATGTCTAGAATTTTCACTGAACTCCAATTCTATTACGATTCCCAAAATTGCAAACATAAAACGTATGAAATAACAACAACTTTCCAAATGTTATAAAAACTTTTTCAACTCATAAAGTTATCTTTAATTTATCATAATTTTTCAAATATTTTAAGATTTTCATTCTAGAAATTTTCTACGTTTTTCGTGTTCCACGTTTGAACATCTACACAAAAAAATCAATATGGTTGTCACAACATTATAAATAGTCACATTTGCCCCAACTATTTTCATGGTGTAGATAACCTCACTTGTGGTTGGTGAAACTACATTAAAAGTTACTACAAGCTTCACAAAATTTGCACTAACTTTTGATATTGCTGCACTAACTACGAATGAAGTTGTCTACACCATGAAAATAGTTGTGGCAACTGTTACTATTCATGAGGTGGTGCCAACCATATTGTTTTTTCCGTGTACGTATTCATCATCAAAAAAAATTTTTTCAATAATTTCTTCCTTAGTGATAAAATATATATGAAAGTCAAGAATGAGAAGCAAGTTGAAAACGAACTTCTGTATTCACAAGATTGCCCCTTTATCTCATCAATCGAAACGCAGAACTTGACTGCAATTAACTGTCCGGATTACTTCCGAGATCGTGAATGCAGCTCGAGTAACTCGGTTAACGTGCTTATTTACAAGTGCGAGCTTGGGTTATATTGGGCTTTCTTTCATTAAAGTACCTCTGTTTCACTCTCGCTGAGCTTCTTCTCTATCACGCGCGGTCGGCCCGTTGCTGGCTTCTCCCAATGCAGGCGTTAGTTGCTTGATAATTCGAGGTGTACGCGTTAATTGCCGTATTCATCAAGAGCCGGCGAAAGGGTTATGCCCTGGATCTGAATAGCGAAGCTAATACTACCGGCTAATCCATTTACGCGCTCTGGAACAAGTTCGAATCAGTGATCGAAGCAACCTAATGCTGCGGATTCATGTTTGCACGTTTTTTATCTCTGTTTTCAAGACCAATTTCGTGTCTCCTGGAAAATTTTCGCTCACTGTTCAATGCGATTACTCCAGTATGAGAAAGTTAACTTCTTTTATGAGTTTTTTGCAATATAATGCCATTCAATTAGAATGCGTAGAATTAAAAACATGTGATTTTTTTTCTATTCCAAGGTTTACGGGTCTGAAATTCTTTATCGAAATGTTGTTGTTATAAACTTTGCGTTAACATTCTTCTTCTTATTGCAAGTATTGATTAGTAATGGATCACGATCTTTCGTAACTGTTGACAGTAAATTTTTAAAATTGTATGAATGAATTTACAATTTATACTTTTTTCGTCGTAATCATCACTTTTTCACAAAAACAAGAAGGAGTTTTTTTTGATTGTGAGATTTCCCTTATTTGCAGATTTATTTGACAACATATTATATAAAGGTATAATAATTTAATGTAGAAAGAAAATTAAAACAACAACGATTTATTATTCATTCAGGTGTAGAGAAATACAAAGAAATACAATGCCCCTCGTGAAGATAACAATAATTATCTGATTGTGAGTCCGATTTAATATCATAATTAGTATTTCTTCCTACACGAACTGAAATGTTTGGTTCCAGCAACTAAATTATTTAGTAAAATATGGACCCTAACTAAAGTTTTGTTCATTTGAACTATAGTTTCGGTTGTGCAAATTTGATGTTGGTAGTTTTAATGTAAATATGGTTATCATACCTAAAATTTTGGTTTTTCCATGTTCTACTAATAAATGAATGGTTGCTGCAACCAAGTATTACTTTTCGTGTATATCTACATATAATTCAACAATAGAATCAAAATCATATCAAATACCATTGACCTTATACTTCCAAAACTAAAACGATATAAATCTGATTACAAACAAAATTGCTATAATCCTTACAATCTGAATACTCAATTCTTTGTATTGTTATTTCTAATTTATTCATATATACACTCCCAGTTACGATATTGAATATAAAAAAAATTATCCATCATAAACTTTTAGATATTTATAGTTTTCTTGATTTTCTTCTCTCCCAAATCCAAACGTAAAAATTTATTACTGAACTAAAAATATTATAAACAGGAAAAAGAATGCTAGGCTTTTGAGTTCGATTCATGATCGGTATATTGATAATGTGGCCAGTTTGTTGTTTGTAAAAGAGCTTGAAGCAAAAAAAATTTATCGTCACCTATTTACCAATCAAATGTAACACATCGTATTAAAAAAATCATTATTATTGGATTAAACTACTCGATAGACGTATTTTTTTATGTAAGAAAAAAGTTGGAAATATCGTATACGAAGAAACATTGGATTTTCATAGAAATTTAATAATGTTTTCAATTGCTAAATAGCAGTAGTTTCCAAGGGTGAAATATAATGTTAGAAAATTTGGAAGAATTGGGTTTTTTCACAACTTACAGATTTTTGAAAAGATGACGTTGGCTCCAAGTAGATCATTATGAATATCAATGTAGTAAGAAATAAGGATAACAAAAAAAAATGTTTCTTCATAATTTTCATGATTTATTGATCCTTTGGTGCCAAAGAAATGATGAACTCATTTTTTATTTCTTGTTTTTAAGCTTTATTGGGCCCTCATCAGGAAACTACATCTACATGAAAATAATTTTTGATTATTTTCAAATCAATTAATATCTCACTATAAATTTCATTACTTGCACAATTTCCTTGTGATCCATTTCATTTTTCAAGTTATTTCAGTCATTTTCAATCTATAAGAATATAAAATGAAAAAATATGAGTTTTTAGATTTTCCTCATATTCATACAACATAAATCTCAAATCATATTTTTACTCAACAAAAACCTTGTCCATTTCATCACTTCAAAGACATTATCACGTGGACCCAATCCAATAGCAATTTTTGTGTACAAACAAATTTCTCATGAATGGAGGAAGAATGTAAAAGTACGCAGGATTTTCTAAATAGAGCACGTTTCGATTAAGTGAATTGTCAGCGAGAAACAGGACACAAAGACAAATTGTTTAATATAAAATGTGTACAAAGAAAAGTCTCCGAGGCCGAGGAATCATGAAAAAGGACCCCTCGTCTGTGTCCACCGATCGCTTGTCGTCGTCAGTCGGCACGTGCCGCGCACGCGATCAATCGCGAATTTTCTGCCTCCGAAAATGTAATGCGTTCTCCCATCGCTGCACGCGGTAATTCGTGAACACCGTACACCCGGGACTATCGAATTTCTCGAGGGAAAAAATATATCAAAACTTTACGTGCAGGTCGAATAATGTCGTTACAGTTCATCGTTCGAATTTATAGATAACTCATGTTTCATAATTAAATATAGATTCTTAAATACATTTTGAAATTTCTTCCATTAATTCTAGGATTTATATTTAACTGACGACTAAAAGACAAACTTGACTTTTTACTTTTGTTCAGTTTCAGTGTGTAAACAGAGAAAATAGTATATGGTTTTCGTCGCCTTATTCAGTACAGACTAAATTGATTGTTAAATTTTGATTTTTTATTATTTTATAATCAGTGGTGCTATTTGGCGAACAACCATGGTTTGAACAGTGAAAAACTATCATTTACTACCTCAGTATGTAAAATTTTTATTGTCCATATCATTAATTTTATAGTGCGTCACTGCCTTCAATCAAATTATTTTTCTTGGTCTCAGTTAGTTTCAAATAGCACTTGAAAATTCCTTGACTGACTTCCAACAGAAATTCATTAAGTTTCTCTTTGCTAAGCTCGTTCACATTTTCGATACCTTCGATCAAGCAGATGTCATTATTATCGATTATTTTCATCGTTTCTTGGAACTGGTATTTAAGTTCATATTGTTTAATATGTATCTTCTCAGCCAGTTTGCGAGTAATAAAATCAGCCTAAAAAAATGAAAAAACAATATAAATATGATTATTACTTTTCGCATAGTGCAGAACTTATGTTTATTGGATAAATTAATATTTTTGTTTTAATAACATCTTTATTTAAGATCATGATAAATAAATATGGAAACTCATAAAATTGTTATTTTTGAGACGCTTACAATCGAATTTATTGATTCTGTCATATTTTGAAAGTTAATGAATTTTATATAATATGATACTTACGTTACTAAGGCAAATACTTACAGGGTGCGCCACCAAAATCCGGACAAATTCAACAAAAAATTCATTACAAATATTTGTCATGAATAAATTTATTTAAAAAAAAACCTTTTT
>JAPYZL010169087.1:0-10880 GCA_030522825.1 Platygaster orseoliae
TGGCGTACAAATTTCCACGCCACGCCGCGGTCCACGCCAACGAGCTGTAAAGTATCCTTAAGGCGACCTTACAGCTAGTTTCGCGTGGATCGGCGTGGATGCCTGACATGGCGTGGATCGGTCCACGCCGAGCGTAAAGGCGACCATGAGTCTACGCCACACACACACGCTCACACGAACGTGGCGTACAAAAAATTTCCACGCCACGCCACGCTCTACGCAAACGAGCTGTAAAGTAGCCTTTAAGGCTAACAAATTAAAATAAAATAACAAACTGAAGGAGCTTCGAATTTATTTGATTTCTTCCAATCTGCAGCAAATCTTAGTCGTTCTTTTTCACGCTTTCGTTTTATCGTTGAGTGACTTATTGCCATTTTGTTCGTGTCGTGCCCTCGTGAATGAGCGATCACGGGGATGATCAAAGCTGCTTTTCTGTTGTTGATTTTTGTTCTATCTAAAGTCCCTACAATATTAGTTGAAAATTTGGGTGAAAAAATATCAGCTTAAGGTTTCTGTTTCTTTGTCAACTGAGCAAAATCTTCGTCTAGATGAGTCACATAATTTGGATCATCGGATGGTTGTGAGGATGATTCAGAATTGTCACTGTCTCGCTCATTTTCATGAAATTTTGTTACTCTAGAAGTTGATTTTGATGCTGACTTCAGACTACTTTTTCGGTACTTCAATTTGGCAGGAGCAATGCGGTCTGGGCGACCTTTTTGACGATGGAAAATCAAAAAGTCCTTGATCTTTTGCTCCTTTAACATATTCATGACATTTCCATGGGCAATGTCAAAAAGGTTTTTGCTTTTGTGAATGAAATCTGATCTTTTCTTTTTCATGATGTTTTGACTTCTTTTTTTCACTTTTTTTCAAATTACGCCATGTTTCAAAAAGAAGTATAATTTTCTCAACGATTCGACACTTGAAACGAGTTGGAATGTTGACACGTCGGCAACATCGTGAAACTTCATCAGCAACGTCGTTTGCACTCCTTCTGACAGTTTTTTTTTATGAAATGGTGGTGTCCAAACCGTGTCAATATCTCACTATCTGATGGTAACTTATCACGTGGTAGTTTCTGTAGTTCTGAACCTACTAACCACATTCTGAAAGTAATTGTAAGATATCATGAATTGCAAACAAAGCTTCATAACAAAATTATGGAACAAAGTGCTTTAACATTACAGTACATTAAAGAAGCACCAATTTTTATTGACAAAAGATTTATTTTTTCACAACCAACAAAACTAAATCATAGAAACAACAAAAGAAATTTCAGTTTAATTATTTGCTTTTTTTAAAAAATGCACTAAGTTTAAGATCTAATAAATTGTGTCATTTAACTCACACTTCGAACGTCTGGTTTTCATACGTTTTTAAACAAAATATCGCCCTCAGCCAGTGTAAAAAAGTTGTTTTAACTCATATGGTTTACAACGCACAGCTTTGACTCGAACTGCAACTTTGAAATTTGTGAAAAAAACTTTTTTGCAGTGGTTTAAAAAAACGCTATTATTTACTCTAAAACTTAATCTCATTAATAAGAAATAATTACTTTATTACGCACATGACACCTAATATTAAGTCCTAGATCGATTTCAGTAATCTGTAGCATATAGTCATTCTAATGAAAAGTTTATATTAAATTTTTTCTTACTTGTTAGGGTGAAGTATATACAGGTAAGAACAACGATTTTTTTCTTTTATGATGGAAGCTACAAAAATATGAACTTGCTATTAGTATACTACATATCATGGTTTATTTAATCTAAATATATTGACAGTACGCTCATGATAAATAAATACTCTGAAGGCAGTTACTCGTGTTTCATTTTTATTTTCTGATTATCTATCTGATAAATTCATATTTATTTTTAAGAGACACATACACATTATTTGTTGTATGCTTCTTCGTGTGTGCAACATGAGCTGAAACTATTGCATAGTTGGAAAATAATGAGTAAATATTTATGAGCTATTGATTTATTTTCTGAGTATCAATGTATTAGGTAATGCCTTTACTGATTACAAAATAAATTTAACTTGCTGAATAAATGAAAAAACGCATTTTTCCTCACGTCAGGTTATGCTCTATGTCCGAGTGTGTGGTTTAATTTCAATTTTTGATAAGAAATTCACCGACGCGAAAGCATTTTCTAATTGAAATATGTTACAAAATTACTTACATTGGTTTCCACAGAAAAATATTGCCACTGAAGGCGGGCGCCTCTTTGTTATGAACAAAATAACTGTTTTTGTTGATAATAACAAAATAAAAATAGTTTTGTTTAATAATCAAATTTACCACCACATATTTTTTAACTACATACTACAACGAGAATTCCCTCCAAATTTCATAACGTCATCATCAAAACTTCCATAGTTATGCGATTTTAAACATTCGAAGGGTTGCAAGATTTTCGCACTGAAAATACCGAAAATCGATGGGCGCGACCTTTAAATATTGTTCGATTTGGCTCAAATTTTGAGGAAAAATTTTTTTTTTTTGGTAAACTTTAATATTTTGGGGCGTCGCAACAAAAAAAAAAATTTTTTTTTGAATCACCCTAATCAATATGGTATCAATATCGTTTGAATGACGTTCTTTATATAAAAACACAAAACTGATCAGTTTTATCAAAATTAAAACTTGAAAAATTCTACAATCTTGAACACATTCTCAAAGTATAACTGTCATTTTTGGTTTATTTGCAATAAAATTTTCATATTCCGTATTTCTTCTAATAAACAATTTTTACTGTACTTATAAAAACAAAAATGAAATTGTATTTTTAATAAATGAGTTAAACTTTCGGTACAGACACATTTTATGATCGAAAACACAACTGTTTTGTTTCTGATATAATTTTTAAAGTTACATTTCTATTACATAGCATTTTTCGTAAATTTTATACTCTTCGTATTTATCTTTTCGTTTGATACATTGAATTATTTTCTGAGCATAAATTATATATCTCGAAATTATTAATAACTATAAAAGTTGAGGAAAGCCGTCGTTCATGGAAAAGTGTTTCAAATCATTAATTACACACGTTTTTATACATCATAATTAAAAACTCTCTCAGACGTTTTTTTACTCGTCATCACAAACGTTGGCGAATTTCAGGGTCAGTGCAAAAATTTCAGCTGTTCAAATAATAACACATTATACTGTAGTCATACATTTTTCATATTTGAAAGTGTAAGTTTATCAAGAAATTAGCGGAGTGTAAACATTAATCTTTCAATACTTAATCAAAAAATAAAAAATGAGTTTTTTTTATTTATAGTTCATACTCAAAATTAAGCATATTCAAAGAACGGAAATCGAACCTCAGAACCAAAGCAAATAATGTAAGAATCGTGAGAAATCCGTGAAATTGATTTATTAGACGATAAACATGATTTATTCAATGTTGAAACTAGGAGTTGTTTGACATCTGAACAATCATGTATCGAAATAAATAATTTGGTGAACTTAAAAATATCTTCGAAATAACTTACCTAATAAAAATAAATAACTTAACACCTGTTCAATGAATAGTGAAAAATCTATAATAAAATTTAAATTAGATGCCTGGTTATATAAATGTTAAAAAAACGTACCTCTTTCAAATTCACAGTATTTAGGGTTGTTTTAGCAATGAAACTTTCAGGGTTACCTCAATACAAAACTTACCATAAAAGTATAGAGTTAACTTTGTATATAGAGCAACTATGAACTTACAAGTTGAATTTTTTTCTTAGCTATTTTTATATCCATCACAATTATGGATGGATATTCAATTAAGGGGATTTAATGATCCCCTTAAGTTCAATGGTTCAAGATGCATATACTGAAAAACCGTTTTTTGTTATTTGACCTATCAAATATTCGATTTACTTAAATAAATTTTCAATTCAGACAAACAAATTATATAAGACTCAAACAAATTTTTATTCAGCCAAAAACATTTTAGTTTCTGCTAACTCAAATTTTTTTGTGCTAACCAAAAATACTTTACAGTTAGAAAAACTTTATTCCTTTGAACTAAAAATTTATTTAAGTAAACAAAATATTTGGTTGGTGAAAAAGCAACTGAACTTTTTTTTTTTGGTCCTTTAATAAGAAAAAAAATTTATTGGCACTGGACGACTGTACATGTTTTTTAAAAATTAATTGCAATAATTCTGAATTTAACAGATTAGAACATGAAAATTACTGATTTTTCAAATCTATACTGAAAAGTTATTTTTATATCTTCCTGTCCAAATTCATAAAAACATGCACAATCAACACTATCTCACTACAATCCATAATTAACCTTCACATATTACCTATCTTCCGTAAGCTTCAATGAGATAAAAGAAGTTTCACTTTACAACATGCTTTTTTTGCTTACTCGGAATGAATGAACCGTGAATCCCATTTAGGCATGTTCCTGAAGTTCCAAACGTTTGAAAATGAACGAAATAGAAAAAAATTGTTATTACTTTTCCTGTATAAATTAATAAATAATTCTTGAAACTAAACAATGAAATGATGTATTCCAAGATTTTTTAAGAAAGAAGAAAAGAAAGTTGTTTAATTTAAAGTTGAAAAGTTTCGTGGATTTTTTTGTCGAAATTTTGAAAAATTGAAATAAACGAGATTGAAATAAAAATTTAAAAAAGTGAATGATTTCAACCCTGCAAACAAATTTCAGTTTTAATGAAACGAATATTCTATATTGAACGAATAATCAAAGTAATCAGAAAGTTAAAAAATAACAGTGATGCACATAGAATTTTCTTAATAAAAACTCAGAAACTTCAGTAGAAAAATTTATTCTAAAATTTGACGATTTTGGAAGTTGGTCATGAATTGGAATAAAATGTACATATCGAAAAAAGAAATTATTAATGAAAAATCATACTTTGTTAATATTCTAACAAGTTGAATAACAAAAAAATAGTTATTTGAGTTATTTTTATTACTATTTATTATTATTTATTATATTTATATTCCGATGAATTGTTCGTGAGTTGGGAATTTTGAATCGGGATTTTGAAGAATAAGAAAGTTTTGATAAATTTGGTGAATGGATGAAAATCGTAGAGTTAAAGATAAGTTTCAAGTATCTATATAAAAAAAAAGTTGCTTGATTTTAGTTTAGAAAGTTGAAATTGTATAAATGTGACATGTTATGATCTTGAAATAAAAATTTAAATAAGTAAATGATTTTAACTCTGCATGAAATTTTCAGTTTCAATAAAACGAAAATTCAAATATTGAATGAACAATCCAGGTACTCAGAAAATTAAAAAATCACAGTGATGTACAGAATTTCCTTAATAAAAACTTAGAAACTTCAGTGGAAAAATTTATTCTAAAATTTGTTAATTTTGGAAATTAATCGTAAATTAAAATAAAATTTACATTTCGAAAATAGACATGATAAATGAAAAATTATAGTCCGTTTTTATATTCTATGAGGTAAATAACAAAAAAGTCCAAAAGGAGCATTACTATTTAATAATATTAATTATATTTATTTTCCGACGAATTGTTCGTGACTTGAAAATTTGAATGGGTATTTTGAATAATAGGAAAATTTTTATAAATTTTGTGAATGGATGAAAATCGTAGACTTAAAGATAAGTTTTAAGCACCTATATACAAAAAATTTTTGATTTGAACTAAAAAAGTTAAAATTGTATAAATTTGAAATTTTATGACATTGAAATGAAAATTTCAATTTCAACCATTTTCAGTCGTGCAAAAAACTTTTAGTTATAATGAAACAAAGATTTAAATATTAACCCTTCCTCCTTTATTTTACTGAAAAGGCGAATGCCGAGCGCGTCAATTTTTCCCTGTTAAAAAAAATTGTTGCGTTTTCAGAGAGTTTTCCCGTGTGTTAGACAGAGACAGAAGGGCTCTGAAATTAATCTGAACGTTGTCCATCTCTTTTTATCTTATGACAAACTACGTCGAGATCAAGTGAAAATTGCTCCTCCAAGAGTCAGAGCAGATTCATTCATTGATGTGAGAGAGATGGATAGTGCTCTGGTGATTTTGTCTTTTACTAACACGCGGAAAAATGCTCGACCGCTGTCACTCGAAAACGCCAGCTTCAGTATTGTTCAGTATTGCGACGCTCATCTACGAGTTAACACGTGCGAAAAACCAGTGAAAAAAGACCCAGATAGAGGACGGCGTTGGTGTTTTATCCAGGTCATTGAATCCTTGTTTTTTTCATTTTTCTTGTTTCTATGGTATTAATAATGGTGATATAATTTACCTTCTGCTGTATAATTGCGATTCGGGCCTTTTTTCTAGTGAAAATTTCACCCATTTTCAAAAAAAATACCAAATTCGAGTGACAACATTTCAAAAATCTCTGAAATTCAAAAAATTTATTGCATGGTACTATACCCCCCTCCCTTCCCCTCTTGTCATGGTTTATACGTTTTCAAAAAATGTCACGTTCGTTGATTTTTGTTTTTTTTTTTCTTCGAGCGTCCGAAAATTTGCAACTATCGATCGCTGATCTTCATTTGTCTTTATTTTATTTTCGCCGTGAAAAACCCGTATTTTTCTGGCAAATTATTAAAAAGTAGCTTGAGTGCGTAGTTTGTTTTCTAGTTTTAGAGCGTATTTTTGTAGGGCCCGTATAGGTACGTAGAGAAAACGAAGCAAGCTTTCGAAATTCGCATGATTAGACCGAGAAGTAGTGACAGTTTAGGCATAATGTACAAAAATATTACGCTTGTTCGTAAGAAACGCGAAACCTTCTAAATAGGAATTGGGTTGAATCTGATAACCCTTAGCGAAACAGCGGTGTATTATTTTCGTGACTCACGAGGCAAAAATACCTCGATGATTGCTTATTCCTCGTAACATAACGCGCTCAACGCGTAAGAAGCACTGACGTGGAATAATTATTCCATGAATGAAAAAAGGCTAGAAAAATCAAACTCCTTGTAAACTTAGTATTGAAGTTAAATGTTTGAAGAATAAGAATGACTGACTTTATAATCGAAGGTAGGGAGGTGAGTGGGGGGGGTGTAAGGGAGAGGGAGTTCACAAAAGTATAAGAACTTGTTCAAGATTTTAAATTAAAATTACCTTGATTATAAATAAACAATTCTCAAATCATATCATTGTTAAATGCAATACAGTTTTAACAAAATTTCAGTTCTAAAGAATAAATTCAATTTGAAAAATTCTTCGAATAATTTAAAAACGGAATTCCTGATATGAACAAACGATAAATAATTCAAAAACCAGATTATTTCGGTTTATTTTTATATCGAATAATTCATACTAATGCAATTAATTTCTTGCCATTGAAATAAGTAAAAATTTTATTCTACGTTTTTCAATTGTTTTTTCTCTGTTTTCCAATATCAATTGTTTCACATCAAATTTTTCTCAGTTTGTCGAGTGTCATTCTACCACATTCTACGCGTTATAGTTGTCGCGTGTTACTAAAGTGAGCGGTTTGATTATCACCAAATATAATATATTTGTAACAAAACGCAATTAAAGTAAAACACGCTCAATGAAATTGTAGTGAAGTAATTTTTGCGGCTTGGACATTCTTGAACAAGGTCGAGCAAATTTATAAGTTATTCCAGGCGCTCGTATACATCAAAGATATTATCGAGCGACACCGTAGAAATAATAAGTTTTTGCCCGCACGATCGTTAGTTCATTTAGTAAAAAGCTGCCTTCGCTTTTGTGACCCATAAAAACGAGAGTTTCTGTAGCTAATTACCAGGGCAGTTTTCGCTGGACTTCGAGGGTCAAGTAAGGTGGCATAAAAGACGGTGAAAATGTTCAAAAATCACGTACAGTCAGTTTTCTTTTGAAGAAATCGCCTTACAAAGTCGAGTAAAGATTTCAGATTTCTCGAAGTAGAAATAATTTGAGTTCAGTAATTATGTTTTTGGGGTCATACGTTTTTCAGTACTTTTCGATTGAAGGAAATTTTTAGCGTTTTAAGAAAAAATATCTTGAAAAACGGTTTTTTTTCGTTGATGACTTGTAAAAGAAAGTTTCGAAATTCGGTGGAAACAAAACACAATTTTTTCGGACGGGTACAAATAAATTGAGATTAAATTTTTTTTTTCCAAATATGAATACCAATTTCTAACTTATCTTATCTCTCCGAGCAATTAAAAAAAACATATTTATTTTCAGTATATATTCTGCTTTGTTCTTTCTCCTCATCAGTATTTTTTTCTTTAGTCTTTAATCTTTTTTTGAAATTTCTCCGAGAAATTAGATCAGTTGAAAATTAAAAATTGAGCGGAGTGGAAAAAGAAAAATACTAGTGAATGACAATGTTTTTTTTTTAATGAAAATCTGGAAAATTTGAGTAAAGTTTTACAAAATTACAAAACATTTTGGTAAGTCAGATCAATTTTTAAAATAATTTGAAAAATTTTAATAGTTTTTATCATATTTTCAATTTTGAAAATTTTTAAAAGTAAAAAACATTACAAATATCAAATTTTGTTTATTACTTAATTAAAATCGAAATGTTTATGTGATATCAGAAAATGTTAATGAATTTTGTGCAGAATTTTTATCATATTTCTTCGACACATGAAAAATGATGTTCTGAAATTTTTATAGGAAAATCTGAAGAACTTGTTCAATATCCAGAATTTGCAAAAACTTATGATATATTCTATTAATTTTATAGAACTTGAGAGATTTTGCACATTAAAAATTGAAAAAATGTTGAAAAATTAATTCCCATTCATACTGATATTTTTTTTAATTTTTTGAGAAAAATTTACAAAAACTTAATTAAGATTTTTTAAGTCTGAAAAATTGTTATGGGTAGCACAAATTTTTATGAAACTATGAGAATTTCGAAGAATTTGTATTAAGTTTTATATCTTAGGAAATTCGGAAAATGAAAAAACATTGAAAATAAGGATTGTCAATGACTCTTAAAATTCAAAATATTTGTAGAATTTCAAACATTGTAGATTGTGCTCATTGAAACATTTCTCTATAATGTGCTTGATAATGTTTTTTTCAATTTTCAGGAAAAATCTATAAAACCTGAAATGTATATTCAAAAATTACAAAAAATTGGTAGTACAAATTTTATACAAAAGTTTTTATATAATTTTAGAAATTTTTTTATATACATTTAATTATATACATATTAATTATAATAATTATATTAATAATAATATAATAATTATATTTACATAAATCTTATAATTTTATATACAAAAAATTGTATGCAAAAATTTTATGCGAAAAATTAGTAGTACAAATTTTGTCAAATGAGGAGAGTGTTTAAAAGTATGTATTATGTTTGAAATGTGGGAAATTTCCGAAAATTAATTTGTTTCGAGAATAGAAAACTAATCGATTATTTACGAAAATGAGTAAGATGTGTGAAACTTCAGAGAATTTTCATTTCCTTTGTAGATCGTGAAAAAATTGTAAAATTACTGATACAGTGTTATAATCTTATAAATTTTTAACATCTGAAAATGTTTGATCGTACGAATATGGTCAATAGTTTTAAAAATATTATTCAAAATCTAAAATTTGATAAATTACTCATGACTTTTGTGGCTAAAGAAAAGTATAGACGATTTTATTAAGCTACATTTTCTGAATCGATAAATTTCAATATTAATATTTTGGAGTATTTTCCACATCTATAATTTTGCAGTTCATATAATTATTTTATACATTTTTATGTTCAAAAAATAATAATTTTTTATTCAAAACTAAATATTGTTTCAATTACCTTCCCATCGAAAGACATCGATTTATTAAGAATTTAATTTTATTCTTAGTAAACGCTTTGAAATCAGTTTTGTCCATCCATTTTATTGATCACCATTCTGGAACAAAATCGTTTTGCAAAGAAAGTTTTCTTTGTCACTCGATTGAATAATAAATCGAGCGGCGCATTCTGGTTGATTTTCCGTATAAGTTTTTACCCGTTCCGCTCGCAAAAGCATGAAAGCACATCAACTCTACATTCGATACCTACAGTTCAATGTATAATTCAAGTACGAAGAACAGTTGTACAAATGTACATACTATAGAATCGGAGTGTGGATAACAAAATGCTAATTAAACCTTGAACCATTTTTCATTTATAAACTCAATATTTACCGAACGAGCCATTTTTAACTCTAGTTTTCAGCTCTGTTCTATTTTGAATTCAATTTGATTTTAGAAGAAATATTTTTATATACCTACAGCACAGTTTTCTTGCACAAGCGCAAAAGATTCATTGAAATAGATGGGTAAAGATTCTTGTCAGAAATATTTTGCTATTCTTAGAATTTAACTGCAAAAAATATCAAAGTTACCGAATGTTCATTATGTACGAAGCATTTGATTCAAATATTTTATTTATTACGAAGTATTTTATTTAAATCACAAGACGGGGCTGCAGTGTATTCGAAAAATTAAACAGTTGAAGTCAAATGCTACTTTTTTGTAAGAAAAATTGAAAAAATTAATTAAAATAAAAAATGGCAGTCCATTACCTACGAAACACAATTGTTTTTATTTTGATTCCTGTTGATGAGTTCGTAAAAGTCAAAAAACAAATTGAAGATAAAAGTTTTATTTTTGACATTTTCATATTTTGCTGTTACACTCATACCAAAAAAACGTTTTTTTTCCCATGCATCCACAAAAAAGGCCACTTTTTTTGCATTGAATGTGGAAACAAAATCCACTTTTTGGGGTACTCACAAATAAATCATTCTTTCCTAGGGAAATATTAATAAATCACTGATACGAGGTAAAAAAAGAAAAAAAAACACAGATATGAAAGAAGAATAATTGTCACGGAGAATTTTGACGTATTTGCCACCGCAAACTTAATGTGTTCTTAGAAACATGCGCGCAGCCAACT
>JAPYZL010169090.1:0-27685 GCA_030522825.1 Platygaster orseoliae
TCTCAAATATACCTTTCGAATAAACAATGTATAATAATTCCTTGTCATTAGAAAAAATTCCCAAAAAACCACATTTTTTTCGATTTACATGAGGTGACCAGCTGACAAGAACTTACATGAAAATATTTTTGATATCTTCTAAACTTCAGTAGTAACATTCTTGATGATTTTTACATATTTTGATGATTTCTGTTCTTTTTTGTTGACAGTTAAATTTTCATTATTTTTAAGAGTTTATTTATCATTTTTATGGTTGATAAAAATATGCACGGAAAACAATGAAAATATGCATAAAAGTACGCTTGAAAAATATAGATATACTGAAAATCAATTATATATTCTATAAAAAAAAACACAATATGAAAAACATACATTTTAATCAGAAATGACAAAATCAAATCTTATGCTTGAAATAACGTGTTGGTTACAGCAAATTATAATTGTTTGAAACACTTTAAAATTAAAGGCTTTGTATTTTCTCTAAATAATGTTTTATACATCGCATTTCAACAGTTCCAACGAAATATACAAGATCTAAAACTCGCGTTTAACTTCAACCTTATTTAAGAAATAAAACAAATATGCATATGTGTGTTTTTATCAACTCTGATCATTAGTATTTTTATAAATTATTTCTTATAATTTTCACTTTTTTTATTTTTACATGAAACAATCATAAATTCAACCCAAATCACAGAAACTCAAAAACTCTTACATTTCGTTGATCAGCGTAATATAACACCTACAGAAATATCAAGCTTATGCGACAAGTTCGGTAAAGCGCCTTTGCACAATCGCCATTCGCCGAGAAGTCATTTCTTTTTCATCCAGCGATATCATTTTTCTTGATCGCGAATGTCGGGTCCAAAGGGGCGATTTCGTCGGGGTATGAGGAGGGTTCAACCCTCGACGATGCTGACTCTCGCATCTTTCCGGCTCCGCCTCGCTTCGCTCCGTAGCGAGCACGATCGTGCTTTGATCAGCCCACGACCCCAAACACCCGCTATTATCAAGACTATGGGCGATCAATCCAAAAAATTGACCGCACCGGCAACTCCGCTTTTTCCCCTCTTCCGCAAGCCCACAATTTTCGACTCCAAGTCTGGGCTAAAAAATTGCTTCGAGCTTTTACTTTGATTCACGTGTATATGCTCAAAGAGTGCGCGGAATTTCCTTTACTTGCGAGAAATATTCTGTGGATTCCACGCCATACTCTTTTTATTTGATACGAGATTCTTTTTGATGTATTTTTTATTGAAGAGACCGTTTATAGGAAAGAATTGTTGAGTTTAAGAATTTTTTTGGGATTTATGTTTTGGAATTTGGGAAAATTTGAATTCTTGGCAGTGTGCAAAAAATGTTAAAATTTGTTAAGTGTTTTTCGAATTACTGCTGTATGATGGTTAAATTTAACTTCATTATGGATTTAATTGCATTATGTCAAAATAAGTCAAGTTGTAAATTTTTTGAGCAGATAAGGAGTTTTTCTGGCAGAAATTAAAAGATTAGTTTTTTATTAGACACACAAAGAAATTATTAGAATTTCTGTAATGAATGGTTACTTCATAGCTAAGAAGTTTTTCACTATAAATTCATCGCGATCTAGATCGCAGTTTCACTGAAAGAAAGTTCTGATTCGTAAAAAGCTGTATCGCAATTTACATAATCCGTTTTGATAAAATAAATAGCTCAAGCGAGGTCCCTCCGAGCGGGTTGTAAAATATTCCGAAGCAACAGCCACAATTTGCATTGATAAATAAAGGATCGTCAGTCGTAGAGTAAATATTGATTCGTAAATTGACCGCCGAACGAATCCACGAGTCGTCGTTGCACGCATCCACGAGCTCGTACGTTTCGGGAAGAATAAAAATGCAAGCCAGGAAAGCATCTGCAGCGCTTGCCATGGACGTATAATTTCATTATAAATAAATTCGAGGGCGATGTTTTGCCATTACAAACATAGTTACATTCTAATAAATAAAAGCTATCTGATTAAAATAAATTTTTTGACTGTTACTTAGAGCATTTGATGATTTTGCCACGTGAATATCGTTGAATATAAGAATGAATTTCTGAGTAATCAATGTGTTTTGAAACAATAAGAACCCAAAATAGGTTTTAGATTATATTCAGCAATTTAAATAACACTTAGAAAATTATATATATTGAATTGTAGCTGGGAGCGGATAGAGGAATCTCTGATCTGGGCTGAAACGTTTTTGATAAAAGAGGTTGTACGTAGCGGATTGCCGCAGGTGAGTTGAAGAGGGAGCTCGCGCGCCGCGAATCCTGCCACGCTTCATTTAATTGTGGGAATCCCGAGCTATCAGAAAAGTATCCTACTCAACAATTTTGGCTAACCAAAGGGCAATAGCGGCCGCAGTTTCTTGGGGTCGCGTTTCTTCCGATACAACTCCTACCAATTGAAGCTCTTGAAGGAAGACTCACAGGAATTTGAATTATCCAGCAGTTGAGCATTATCGATTCGAGTCATGGAAGTGGAAATGAAAAGTAAGCGCTACATCGTTTTTTAGAAACAAAAATAACAAAGAGTTTGAACTGATAGTAGTGTTTAATACTGCAAGTAAGGAGAAAGAATGTATAGATTAGAAAATTGGTAGACATTCATACTTTACCATATGTATGATTTATGAAGTAAATTTCTATATTTTCAACATTAAAATTTTTATTCAATGAGGTTTCTTTTTATTATGAGGTGTTTGTGTTTCTGTTCAAATAATTTCTTAATTGAAATTTTTTTTTTTTAAGAAATTGAATTCGTTAGATTATACTAGATGGAACGATTTTTTATGAGACTACAGGTACGCTTATAAAAATTCAGAAAATTTTTCATAAAAGAGATAGTATTTTTTTTCATGTTCAGAGCACTTGAAAAATCAGAAAAAAGTAAAAAATAGGGAAATGAGCAGAGGGAATTCTGTAAAATATCGAATATATATATATATTTTTTTTTTTGACGGATTTAGAAAATCTACTGACTCTGTAAATTTATAAGATTAAATAATGAACCTCTTTGCATAAGTTTTATCGCCAAAGATAAGGAAAACATTTGAAAAATTCTAACCTCTTTTCGAAGCTATTCGATAGACATAGAAAATATGATTGTAAACGTAAAAAATGAATTAAACTAAAATTTTACTCTTATCAGATATATAGGACGTTTAAAACAATCATACTACATTTTTCTCCTTCATTTTTTGAAAATTTCATAACGAAAACTTTAAAAAAATAACTGTAGAAAAATACGCCATCTTTAAGTCTATTTTATAATTTTCAGAAAAAAAAAAAAATTATAAAATCGCCGAAAAGTAGACGCTTTAACCTTAAAACCGTAATATTAGAATTCTTTAACGTTGAATTAAGTAATATGATAACAGAAAAAAAAAATCTTTTTTATTTGGAAACACCTATTATTCTTTGGTAACAAAAATTATAATTTAAGATCACAGAATTGTCAGATGGAAACATTAGAATTGCTTATTAAGTTAAACAAAATTAAAGTTTTTTCACTGTATGGCTTGAATGTATGAATTGTATAAAATTACATAAAAATCATGATAGAATAACATGATAAAATGCATTATACAGACGAAAAATTACATTTTGTGTTATTCAAAAAAAAAAAAAAATCAATACTATATCAAAAAAAATTGTAGTGATAAATAAAAACTTAATCAAGAAAAGAAAACTGATAGTCATCAAATTAAAAACATGTTTTTTTTTGATTATCAACCAATAACTGTTTTAAACATGAAAAAACCCATAAAATACGATTTAAAGTAACAATGTCATTTCTGACAGTTCAGAAATTTTTACTGTAAATGGGTAAATGAAAGCAAAAAATATAACACTTTTTACAATAAAATTGAATAGAAATTTTTGTTGCTAATTCCAGGAAAATTTATTATTCACGTCGAGTTCAAAATATCGAGAAATTTAGAGTCTCGTTCCATGGGTTTTTGAAATTTTTAATCAAATCTTTCGAACGAGTGAGATGAAAATCTACGAAAATAGATAAAAATTTGCGAAGTGTTTTCATTTCCAAGAAAAAGTGTGCATAACTTAGAAAGTTTAACCAAAGAGGTCAATGAAAGATAAAATTCTTTTTTTTTTTGAAACTACAAACAGTGATTTTTCCATAGAAATTTTTTCCCCAAGAATCTATTTTACTCGACTTTTCTATAATTAAATGCAAACTGTAGAAATTCACTAAGAATGATAATAATTATGAAAAAATTTCAATCATCATTCTGATAGATTTCCAGACATGATATTTGAATTTCTCTTGTTTTTTTTTTTTTTTTTTTTTTTTTTCATAGACTGAACCTTTAGAATTTAAAACTGCTTTTCTTATGTTCCAACAAAAGTTGGAACTTGTTTTGTTTTTATTTTTTCAACAAAAATCTTCATATGTAAATAATGGTAAGTTTCTTATTTTATTTGAATGAAATTTTCATATATATCGAAATTCTTCTGTATCTCATTACAATAATCTGTTATTGAAAAAACGATCTTCAGTTCATCACAACAAATTTTGTTGTGTATTATAAAAAACTGGTTTAAAAAATATAAAAATATATCATTTTTCTCAAACTAAAAAAAAATCATATCTTGTGTAAATTCTTCACCTGACCTTTCCTTTTCCTCACACAATTTTAACTTACTCGATGCTCTGAACACAAAAGAAAATACCCTATCTCTGCGTCAAACTAAATACCCAACAATCCCCATTCCCCATACCCCATCAAATAATCCTAAAAATCGATTTCCCCAGCAAATAACTCAAATTCCACCATAAACCAGTACCACCCATCATTCACAAAAATACAAGAAAGAAGTTATAAGACGATATGGAAAAGACACGAGAAGAAGTAAAAAAACCTCCCAGTACAGAAGGAACGGACGCGAGGGAAAAGAGTAGAGCCGCGTCCAGGAAAATCATCCCCGAGACCGATCCATGTCCACTACCAGGCGGAATGGCGGGGCTCACCCCTGGAACCCCCCTCCCTCCCTCCCCCAAATACCCCACTCCACCCCCGCGTTTTGCCGGCTACACTGACCGAGCGTTGGCGGCGGTGGCGGCGGCGACGCCGGGCGTCGTGGCGTTGGCGGCGGAGGCGGCCACCCCTACGCTCCCGTTGCCATAGGAACACGCTGTCATTAAAGCATCGCCTTATCATAACCGACACGAGCTCGGCGCCATCTTTACACCCCCGCCTGGCCCAGCTCGCTAACGACCGGCTCGCCACCCCCGCACCCCCGGCCACCACCCCTGAGCCCTCTCTCTCTCCCTCTCTTTTTCTCTTGTGTGTTGTGTGTGCCGAGCGAGTGGCGTTTCTCCCGCTTCGGAATAGCGGTCACGTGCGCGCGATGACAAAGGTCCAGACACCCCGCGACCATCCCTTTTCTGCCTTTCCCTTTTTATCGTCTTTTCCGCGTGTTTTCAGCTTTCGGACCGGTCATTTTGGTGATTCACGGGACGGGGTCTTGTATTGGTCGGAAAATATGTGGTTGGGTTTGATGATGGGGGTTATGTGTGATTTGAGGTCTGGAGATGAAGAAATGGGGTTTTTAGAGTCGGAACGGTGGAATTTACACTGTTTTTTTCAGTGACTTGGTCAGTCATTGTGAACTGTCAGTGATATTGGAGTCACATTTTTTGGAACCAGTTTTTTATTAGAAAACAGCTGTAGGAACAAAAGTCAATTTATTGATAAAACTGTTGAAGTTGTTGATGGAACTGATTTTTAACGAACGTGAAAAGTGGTATTAAAGATTGTCAATTTAGTTGAGCGATTGTTTGATGACTTTTTGACAGCTGCCAAATCAGTTGGAAGACTATCAAATAAATTTTTGACGGCTTTAAATTTTGTAAACAATTTGTAAACTTGTTTTGGTGGTCTACAATTAAGTTTAAGGATCCAAAATTTTTAATTTGAGTCAATTTAAGCGACCAATTTTTCAACCACTGATAAAACGTGGATTGCCACCGATTTTTCAGTCATATTTTCTAAAATCAATGATTTCTTAGTATACACCCATGGGAAAAAAAATCAATTCATTAACAAAACCGTTGAAATTATTGACGGAATTCAATTTTAAATGATCAATAGTTTTAACAATATTTTTACGCATATTTTTAGGATATTAAGAAACAAATATATTTTTCAAATATTAAAAAAATATTAACAGACCAACATTATTTTTAAGCATTCGTCAAAAGTGGTGTTAAAGATTGTCAATTTAGTAAGCAATCATTGGATGACTTTTCGACGGATGCTGATTCAATCGAACTATCTTCAAATAAATTTTTGACGGCTTTGAATTTTTCAAATAATCGTTAAATAAATTTTGGTGGTCTAAAATTAAGTTTGACGAACGTCAATTTTGAATTTGAGTTAATTTAAGTGACGTGAATTGTCACTGATTTTTCAGTCATATTTTTTAAATAACTGTTTACCTAGTGAATAGTAATCACTTATTTTTGATGGAATCATTGAAATCATTGACAGAACTGTTGAATTTAATTAAAGATTGTGCACATTTTTGAGTGATCGTCAATATTTTCAAGCATTCGTCAGAAGTAAAATCGAAAATTGTCAATTTAGTTCAGTGATTGTTTAACGACTTTTTGACTAAATTCGACAATTAGCAAATCATTTTTTGACGGACATCATTTTCTTTTGACAATCATGAATATAGTTTTGACGTACATCTATAATAAGATTGATCATCGATAAAACCAATCGCTGTACGTCAAGTCACTGTTAAAATTGAGAAATTGTTTTTATCATTGTTAAATTATAGTATTTATACTTAAAATGATCAATCATGTTGATTTGAAACTGTGATTAGGTTTAGAAAGTACATGAATTTTCATTTTGTGAATAAAAAAAGATCATGTTAACTTATACATTTCTTTCTGTTAATTTCATTTTCGTTTTTCCTTCAAAATTCGATTGTTGTCAAATATTGACGAATTTCTAGAAAGCAAACAAATCAGTTTTTGAGTACACACGGAAAGAAACTTTTGGTTACAGCAATCATTCATTGAGTAAAATATGAGCTCACCAAAGTTTTGTGCAGTACAACCAAAACTTTAGGTAAGATAACCAAATCGTTGGTTTTGGCTCTCATAACCAAAGTTTTGATTGTAATACAAAAACTTTGGTGGGTCCATATTTTACTAAATCAGTGGTTGCTGTAACCAAACCATTTTTTTCCGCGCAGAATACTACTTTCTTAAAAAATTGGAAATCTTCATAATCTTCAATACACCCGGAAAAAATATATATACTCTGAATAAAACCCTAAAAATATTTTTTCAGTCCAGAAAAACATGTCCATACAATTTTTTCTGAATTGAAGCATTCCACGTCAACAGCAACATAAATTGAATTTGAATGAAGACGGGGTCTCCCCTTCACCGTAACTGTTGTCCCGGAACTGCGAGCCACCGAACGCACCGGAAATCGAGTGTATTTCTGTGTATCTCATTAATTTCGTTCGAAATCATAATGGGTCTCCTCCACCCTCGGCCTCCGAGCCCCGGAAGCACGATTCCAAGAGCCCCGCTGATTAATGGATTCGCGTTTTGACTTCCAAAAGTCCCCATTTCAGCACTTTGATGCATGGGACTAGCACCGCACTTTCGCTACCCGCGATAATCTGATTGATTACGCGGATAATATCGGCCACTTTAATAAATGCGCCGCAACTTGGCATAATGGTGGCGAAATAGAAGAGGCCAAGTCGGAGGTCGAATTAATTATCGCCAGCGTAAAAGACTCGATGAGGACTTTCGTTCCAAGCAGACAGCTTTTCCCATGAATTAAGCATGAGCCTTTTCTTGTTCGGTTCTTCAACTTTGCCCGTTCGTAGTATTCATACAATTACTTTGATTAGAGCCAAGTTTCGGTGTCGAGCAACGATTTGCCGTGTGATGGGGGGAAATTTTTTGGGTGGGGTGGGGATTTTGGTGCTTTTTGTGGAGTTTTGAGATAATTGTTGGAATTACGACATGCTTGATCTGAGAAAAATCGTATATCACGAGCAGAGTTTCAGGGTATAATACATTTTTTACGTATTGTTTAGTAGTGTCTTCGTATTTTGATATTTTCAAGTTCGTACTTTTTTAGTATTTTGTGTATTTCGTGCAATTTTTTTGCATATCAATGCGTTATAATTGAATTTTTCTCGCATATTTTCAGTTGCTCTGATCATTAGGAGTGAAAAACCAAAATATTACGAGGTATTTTCACTGAGAAAAAATTCTGTTCACATTACTTTACTTGTGATATTTTGTTGTTGATATTTTTTAATGATATTCTAATAGTAGAATAATAATGTTGGAAAATTCCGCAAAATTATGTTGTGATTCCTTTTAATTCACATTTAAAAAAGAGCAAATAGTATTTAAATTCGCTATGTTTACTTTGCACTATATCACGTGGTTATTTTTAAGAATCGACTATGTTAAAGATTATTATAGATTTTACTATACTGTAGAAATTTTTGCTAAATACTGATTGGTATAGAATTTTCTTTTAGTATATAAAAAAACGTTGCTCAAACTGAAAACATATTATATTGAAATAAAAGTTGAAATAATTATAAATAAGTATTTAACTTGTAGTACAAATAGAATATACGATTTACATCGTATTTTTGAACTTTGAATATTGAAACTTTTTTATATCGTCTACCTAAAACTAATATACATGTATAGTAATTCTTATAAATGAATAATAATATTGTAAAACCTGCAAAAACGTTGTAATAGTCACAACAATTGTGTACCTTTTATCATAAACATGTTAAAATAGTATTTTTCTTAGTGTTGCATATTTTGAGTCTAGGCCAAAATAGTTTTGCAAAGTTTATGGATTATTTTAATTATTAACTTTGGTTAAAAATATTATTTTACAATTACTAAAACTTCTGAATTTTCCTGTTGCTTGTATATAAAGATGAACAAATTTCAAACTTGAATTTTTTGCGTTTCAATACAGTTACTAAAATGCATTTTTTGTGATAGTTAAAAGTATTACCTACATAAATATTGTATATTTATTTGCTATTTTTATTTAACTTTGTGTACAGTTTGGATGCAAAGTATAAATTATTTTCAATAATATATTTTTTATTAACGATGATGTTTGAGTTTGGTTTATTTAAAAAAGATTCAATTCTAAGAGTTTTTTTTTTTAAATAAACATTTATTTATGAAAAATCTTAAAAAGTAAAAATTCATAAATAGATTTTGTTCGTTTTTTTTGTGTGGTATTGTGCATTGTAGTATACCTTATCGTACATTTTTACAAGCCCCCAAGGATTTCTCATTATTAAATGAATGATTCACGTAAAATGCAAAAAATATTAATTTTTAAGAATTACAAAATTGAACAGTCAATAACTTGAAAATTTATCGTGATACATTGAATTTAAAAAAACATGCCATTTGGTTTTGATCCAGTAATGAAGAGAAAACTCCACAAAACAATCAAAAATCTTGTCCAACATTTAAAATTTTTTTTAAACTTACTTTTTATAATATTTCATCATTTCAGAGTGTCATAAGGTTTTACTATCGAGACTTAAATTTCACTTTACTTTTGTAATACTTGAAAATACCATTTTAGATGTTTTGTGAATTGGGGCCCATTTTTTCCAATCCGTTTTTCCCAAAGAAACATTTTCCTAAAGTCTTTTTTTCCTAATTCCCTTTTGCCCAAAATATGTTTCCTAAATTATCTTTTTTCTAAAAAATGTTTATCAAAAAATTTTCAAATTCTACAGCATTCCGACATATCTAAAGAATATTGGATACATCATTCAATTTTAATGCATTCGTTTGCACATGCTTTATAAGAAATTTTTAACTTTGTGCATGAATAAATTTTGAATACCGCGACAAAAAATTGTTTGTGAATTTATTTGGATTTTGTAGAAAAAAGAAGGTTCCAATACAACATTTCTTTTGAACAATTTTTAGAAAAAACAATTTTTGGGAAGGAATTATTTGAAAAAAAATGTTTGGGAAAAAATTTTGGGAATAAGGGAATTAGGAAAAAATTTCTTCGGAAAAAACGGATTGGGAAAAGTGGGCCCCCATTTATTTTGTGATATATAGAGACTCTGAACCGTGTGAAATTCTTCATTCGAGTCGGAATTTTTACAATCTCCGACCTAATGTTATTTGTACGAACCTTCTGAAGCACTTCCAATTTCTAACTGAACCTATCCCCTCCCGTCAAGAGTCATGGTAGCAATTTCATCAAGATGAAACTTCGAGTTTCACGTCTTTATCCCCGGCACAACAACGCGAGCTTTGATAACTAAGCGGGAGAGTGACCCGTACTTTGTTCCGAGACGAGAATATATTGATTGTCGGCTCAAAACTCCATTAGGGTCGGCCGTATTCTCCCGTAAATACGAAAATGCTATCCCATTATTTACTGGTTAATTGGATTAATGAGACTCGTTATAGCGGAAGGGCCATGAGTCGCGTCGCGACCGTAGGAAGGCGAAGGAAGGGAGGAAGAAATTGCGGGTGACGTTCCGGGGAAATGGAGCTGGAAAAGTTCAGGGCGGAAAAATAAATGGATGAATAAGATAAACAAGCTACAGGGAGGAATCACATTTATACTGGAACTGTGCCGAGAACACACAGGAACTTGACTCGAAATTTTTTTTGGAGTTTCGTTTTTGGCAATTCAAATTTGGTAGATAAAAGTTTGGAAAATAATGAGGAAATGTTGAAATTCAAATTTGTGTGGAGTTGAACGAATAAACATCAAATAAAAAAAATATATACATGTAATACAATATGTATATGTTTAAAAAAATGGACACTCATCTAATGACTGTAAATTATTGTTTATCATTTTTATATTCATAATTCTAAATCTAAATATAGTCAAAACTGAATTCAACGAATTATTTTAATTTTATGAAATACTTTTGCAAATTTAATCAATAATAGTTCTGCGTCTTATCAAGCACATTTGGAGATAATCGTAAAGTTTTCTAAGCTCCGAGAAAAAATATGAAAAAACTGGCGCGCGCGTTTCTTTCGCGAGGCAAGTGAATAATGAGCGTCCCGGGGGAATTCATTAGGTCTTGAGACAGAGAAAAAATGACGTCGAATATGGTCATTGACGCGGAGAGCAATGATTTCTGTTGGAGCAGAACGTGTTATGACGAGGCTGGGCGGCACGTTATAAGGTATTATATCGAGGAAACGAGTTGCGTGAGTGCACCTGCAGTCTTCGTAAAAGGCAACATTAGCGTTGTTGTTATTCATACCATATCTATCAAAGTTATATACTGTTAAAAACTATAAAACATTTTTTTTACTTAATAATCGCTTCATACACTATATTTACCTTATTTATTATAATGTATATTTTACAGTTTGTATTTTTTGCGAGCTTTCAAAAATTTTTTCTAAATTAATATTTGTTGAGCAGTACAATTTATTGTATATTTTGCACTGAATTTTAGAAAAAACGACACACATCTAATGAATGATATTGTGATGATGTTTGGTATTATGATTTTGATATTTGTTAACTTATTTGCATATTCTTATGTTTATAGTAAATATATTTTCTAAATTTCTGAATAAAATAATTTTAATTCAGAATTTCATGTATAATTTCAGGGGTTTGAAATAGGTGTTTCTTGGATTTTTTTTTAATACAATAGTTGAAGTTTAGAAACTGTGTTTTCAAACTATTTTACTGTGCAGGAAATCAACATTTTTCTATTATTTAGTTTATTACAATTGTTTTATTGAATACTAGCTTCAGATGAACCTTTTTCGCTATCTGAAAAAATGTAAAGCAGACAAAGACAAATCATTTTCTGTATTTTGGTAACAATGTCTACAATTTTCTGAAATTTTGTAGCTAGAGAATATTCTGTAGAAATTCTGAGAATTGAAAAATGTGTTCAGTTAAATGTTATGATTTTTTTTTGAATTAGTTAGAATAGAAGAAATCTCTGATTTTTATCATTTTTAGATATTTTCTAAGAGTTAGATTCACATTTTTTAAGCTCTTTAAAATAATTGTGGAAATTTTGAATAGACTATTTATTCGAGAATATATTGTATGATATCTTACTACAGTTTTGAAAGTTAACAAGACTTGTAGGAAATGAAGACTAAAATAACAGACATGAAAATTATTTTGATACTTTTACTTTATAAGTTAAATAAAATGAAGTAAGAAGAATGGTTTGAAAATTTTAAAATGCTTGTATTTTAAAGGCAACAAGTATTTTTATCCTGAAAAATTTTTGAATTTTTTTTTTAAATATTGAAAAAGAAAGAGAAATTCTTAAGACTAAACAGATATCACAAAAAATACTATTATCTTTTATATTCTGAAAAAATTTTGATTTCTTGAGCTGCTTTGAAGAGTTAAAAAAATTCATTATTTTCCACTACAATTCCATTAAGTTTTACAGATCTCAACTCTCGAATAATAAATTTTTTCATAATTCATTTCGATCGTGTCCAAAAAAATTTTGTTTTCCTTCATTTTAACAATTTTTATACTTTTTGTAAATGAAAATTTTGTTGCAATAGAATAATTGATTTACATGGTTCACCATGACGTTTTTGGAACCAAAAAATATAAGAAACAATGAATAGAAAAATACATGGTCTTTTTATTTTAAAAGTTAAAATCAGGAAAAATTTCAGACTTTATATTAGAGGTGTAGTTTTTTCGTTTTTTAAATGACAGTGTAGACAATTTTTTTTGAACTTAAAAAAATATGCTACATTTCAAAAACGTCAATATTAACAGTTACTAATAAAAAAATTCCTACTCAAAAATTAAAAGAAGTTTTAAGTTCTTCAATATCATTTTTTAGAACTTTCCAACAGCAGTTTGTAGATAAAAAAATTCAACTAGTCTATTCAAACTTTTAAATTGAAAATCATTCAAAATCAAGATATTTATTTAAAAACACTTTACGCTAAAAAAAGTATAAACAAAAAATTCTGAATAATTTAATTTCATAAAGCTCTCAATTTTCTATAAGAATGAATTTCAAAAATTTTATTCATTCTCTACAAAGCTCGCTAAAACAAAGTACATTACAAAATGCCAAAAAGAAAAATGGCGCATTGCAGATGAAGAATGAAAGCTTCTTCGCATCGAAGATTTTCGGAAAGCTTTCGAATCCCGAGGTTTAGGTTTAGAGGTGCGACGTTGGAATTGCACGATGGTCAAATGATTCGCGAAAGGAAAGGGCTTGAGGAAACAGGAGGGCACGTAGAGGGAGTGCTGAGGACCTTGAGGTGAGTTAAATTTCCCGAGAGGAAGGTCGTTGAGAAACATGAGGCCTCTGCCGAGGCGTGAGACGTCGAGAAACGTGTCCAGGGGAGCTTTCACTATGAATTATCAAATTTACAAGGTCAGTGCAACGTGATATGTATATATGGAAATTGAAGAAAAGCTGATTCCCAGATCTCAAATGTATATAACACATCAAATATCTGGAAAATCATGTGATTTTACCTTATTTTTCCAAAGTTTTTTGTTGTCTTCATTATGAAATCTCAATCTCATTTTTTATGGCATTGAGATTCAAGAATGAATGAATTCATAATATAAATTAACGTAATTTAATCAACTACATTTTTTTAATTGACTCAATTAAATTTTTTTTATTCATTTAACTACATTGAAACAAATGATTCAATTTCATTAAAACAATTAAAATAGTATTGATGAAATTATTTTATTTATGTGTTCCATAATTATTAAATTTAAGAATTTATATAAGAATAAATTCATAGAACGAATAAAAAAAACGGAAAATAAAATAGAATAAAATTAAATAAATATTCATAATCAATGTATATTTTTATTACATTGAACATTCAATAAAACACCTACTTCTCATATAAGTATTGCGTGTCATGATTTATTATAATTTTATGATCAATATACTCATTAATATAAAATTCAACAATAATTCAAAATTAAATAAACATTACGTAAACTTATGTGACTTAATTCGAATATTTAATCTTACTATTTCGTATCAATTCATATTAATATATATTCATTATAGTTTATAAAAATAAATTTAAAAAATTGAATTTCAGTAAATAAATTTAAATAAATCAATGAATAAATTATTGAATTCAAAAAATAGAATGAATGAATTAAAGAATGAATTTTTTGTTCTTAACTTTTTTTTTCATCTTTCATGAGATAGAATCTCAATGATGAGAATGTAATATCAATCAACAGTAAAATATGGAAAGAAAATATTTTATGAATTTCGAGGCTATGCAAGTGTTGGAATGATTTATCTTATTTATGTGAAAATTTTTTTCGACTTTGCGTAAAAATATTATGAATTATAGACCAGAATAGATTTTTACTTGTTACGTTGTTTTGAGGTACAGTGAACGTTGCTCGGTACAATGAGCCTGTTGCTGTTTTGAGTTTTCTCGGTTCACGACGAGTTACAAGCGCGCTAAAACGTTTTTGCAGGCCCTCGAATTCGTTGAAAACTAAGGGCCACATACGCCATTTTCGTAGGGCCGTTGAACCAAGGTAAATTGGGCCCAAAAGGCCCTTTCGGTCAGCAAGTCGTGGCTGAGACATGTAGCCATCACTTTCGACGAAAATTTGGATAAGGTTTTCGTCACCTTCATTCCCTGCATTATTTAATTATATTTAAACGTAAATTAGAAATGCAAGAATTTTAGTTCACTTATAATATCTTTCATTGTTGACAAATGATGAATATATTGTGCTAAAAGTTCATTTTGCATATCCTATAAAATGTGCAGGTTTTGTGAAAAGCTGGATAAAAAAAGTATTGTTATGTTTTCTAAAAAAAAAATATTAGTGAGTGTGTATGGATGACAGGATCTTATTTTATAGAGAGTAAGTTGATTTGTTGTACAACTATAAAAATTACTAAAAATACGAAGAAAGTTTTCGAATTTAGGAACTCGAAACGACTCTTGATTTTTTTTTTTTTTTTTGAGTATATTTTTAGAACGAAATTTTAATTTTCCCCAAAAAACAGTTGTGTTATTATTAGATATAAAGATTTCATAGAATTCGTTATTTTAGTTTTATTATAAATGAAAATTTTATAATGCATATACCAATATCAAGGTGACCTTCAAGCCTTATGGTGTGTTTCTTACTGGTCAATATTCCCACATACTTATTTCCCAGAAAAACTTGCGCTCTGTCACGAACTCCTAAAGAGTGAATCTCGAGGTTGTTGTAAAAGCTCAAATTTTCGGGCAAAAAGCTCTCGTACAATACGATTTCGGCATCAGAATCGAGCTCATGGAATGCTAGTGGGATTGGTCCTTCTGTTGGAACCAATCCCAAGATTTGGCGAATTTCTGGTTCCATCACGGAACCCATCCATCCGAACTCCGGTTTGTCATAAGAACCAAGTTCTTCGATTTCTGTCATTTTATCTTCTGCTCCAAGAATTTTCTTGATTTTCCAACACCTTATTTAAAATTTCATAATTTTGAAATAAAGTTTCTAAAAATTTGATGTGGCAAAAAGTTATTCCAGAATGAAAATTATAGTTTTAAATGGGAAGAAGTTAAAGTCATTTTTTTTGCATTTTTCTACTGATTTTCCAAGTACTTTATCAGTAGGTATTCATTTAAAAAGAAACTTCATAAGGATATTTTTTCATGATTATGTTATTTCATATGAATTAACATTTTTACTTGAATTTCATAAAATACCCAAACTTTTCTTTAAACAATAAGAAAAGTCTTTCAACATTTATTCCCATTGAGTCTACTTTTTCTCAACAAATAAAGAGATGTGGATGATTGTTGCTAAAATTTTGTCAGTGAATAATAATACCTAACCAGATTATAAATTATCATTTCCTGAATGATAATTTATCATTCGCTTATCTATTTAAATTTTCTGAAACTCTGGAAAACATTGATAAATTTTCTGTGCTTGTAAAAAACCCTGAAAACCTTTTCGTACAAATTCCAGATTCTTCAACCAGAGCACCGCGCTCGTAAGAAGTCACAGTTCCTGGAGCAGGTCTTTCAAAATTTGTTCCACCAACTGACACGTAAAAAACGAAAGACACATTGTTTGCTATTAAATCTTCCAAAAGTTTTTCAGATTCTGTCTCTTCAAAAACAAGTCTTTTATCACCCCATCGCCAGGCCATTCCAGCTCGAAATTCCACTATTTAGAAAAAATTCACAAAAATTACCCTCTTCAACAAAACAGTTTACAGTAAAAAATTCTAGAAATTTTCGCATGTTCTCTTGAATACAAACTCAGAAAACTCAAAATAATAACCAAAACTCGCGTTCAAGGTTCTTGGAAGCTCGAAAAGCTTTTCGAAAGAGCTTTCAAAAGACACTGCGTACTCCAGAGGACTCGTTCTAAATCCTTGTAGAGCGCCCTTAATTTTTCCGCACAACAAATTTTCTTCAGCATTTTGATCCATGGTTAAAAAAATTGTATTTTCACCAAGTTGCGATGAAAAAATATCAAAAAGCCACGCGTGATCGCCGCAAAATTCGTTTTCTCCCAGATCACTGTCGATCTGTATCATTATTATTGGACCCCCATTTTGCACCGTTTTTTCTTTGACTTTCGGCAGTAACATTTCTAAATATCTTTTTGCGTAAAATTTGTATTCTAGACTGTATTCTACAGATAAATTTTCCGAGATTGAAAAATTAGTTGATAAAAGCCACCGAGGTAATCCTCCTAAATCACGATCGGCATCTAAAAACAAAATCTGGATTATTTAAAAAAATTTTATTTTTGTTGATAAGTACGTAGTTTATTTTTATAAACATGTAGAAAGACAAAAAGTTGAGTGAAAACTTTTTTATTTACTTATAAAAGGTCCAGCTTTTACGATAACGAATAAACCAAGAGCCGAAGCGATATCGATGAATTCAAAAACATCCGTATTTCCGGTCCACGTAAATTTTTCAGGCTTCGGTTCGTGCGTGGCCCATTCGATGGGCGTTGACACACTGTTAAACCCAACTTGTTTCAACTTTTTCAACCGATCTTGCCATTTACATCTCGCGATTCTGAAATAGTGGATTTCTCCCGCGTGGATGGGAAATTTTTGTCCGTTTAATTCGAAAATTCCATTTTCCAAAATCGTTATATACTGGGATTGCTGTTTCCATGATTCTGAGGCCGTTATTTTACTGAATGAACATATTTGTAGAAGTAATAAAAAATAATAGTGCATTGGTTTTTTATTGAAATTTCTCCATTAGATTTTAGGTTTTGTTGTTTATTTTTATTGTGCGAGTGACAGAATGAATGAGGTTATGGAAGTCTTTGGTTTGAACGTAGCAATTTTTCCATAGTTATTCAAATTATAAAATATTTTGAATCGATTTCAGAGTAGTAAGATTATAAAATGGAAATGCAATAATTGTAAAACAAAACTATATATATTCATGACATATATTCATTTATGAAATGTTTTTAACATTTTCAAGTAAACGATTTATACCTCAATTTTTGATAAAAAATATTGACATAAAATTTATATGTAAAATATAACCATCAAGAGCCTGGATGTTTTTTTTTTTGCAAATGAAATATTGATGAAAATATTTGTTGTGTTATTTACAAAATAACAGAAAAATTAAGGAAAAAAATTATTTCTATTAGGATAACTCAAAAAGAGTGAAATAACAAAAGATCCGCAGTGTTTATGAAATTTAAAAGACAGAAACTTTTTTCAATTGCAATATTAATTTCACAGAATTGTACAGAGTATTTTCATTAGTTAACAAATTATTGAGATAAGTATTGAAAAATGAGTGATGAAAAATTCACAGTTAGAAATTTTTTATACTAATATTTATTGTCATTAATCTCACGGATAATATAGTAATTTTTTTTTGTGATTTAAAACAATCTTTCAGATATATTATAATACCAGAAAAAAATTTGTTTCACCTGTATTTGTTGTTTTCGAAATATTCAATAATTATTGTATGCATTTTAAATATTTCATGTTTCATCATGAATCACATTTTAAGATTCTTGTAATTCCTAGATTATAACTTCACTCTCGAAAATTCGAATTCCTTTTTTGATCATTTATATTATAGAAAAACAACAATATTTCTGTCGTTAAATATGAGTAAGGTTCGAAATTCTAAGATGATGTAAAAAAATCCAGAAAAATGATCGATATACTTTAATCAAGAATATAATATAATATATTATTGATTAAATTTTTTTTTAAATTATAAAAAAAATTTCATCCAGTCAATATGAATTTTTTCTGAATCCTTTAAAAACAATAATTTTCTAATATTATATAAAAAAAAAATTCTTATCAAAAAAAGGAAAACGAGACTGAGAAAAAAAAAGGTAATTATATCAAAGAAATTTTTTACTGTGGGATAATCTGTAAAGTTCAACACGCAATTGATTCAACCCTCATTGACAGAATTTATTGTTACAGAATATTCTAATAGTTTTTAATTTCTGGATAATATTGATCATAGACACCTAGGAAAATCTCAAAGGACACCATAAAAATTATACAACAACTATGTTAGTTTGATTATTATTTTTCAATATTGATTGGGGTACAAAACTAAACCAAAACTTTCTAACTACAAAACATCCAAATCCTAAAAGTTCCGAATTTCATCTTTTACAAAGTAAAAAATATCTAAGCAACTTCAAACACTCAAAATATCCAGACTAAATATAATTTCAAATTATAATAAATCATCTTTGAATAACGATAGAGATGATGAGAAAAAAATTTTAGAAAACCAAAAAAACTTTTCATATTGTATTAGTTTTGGAGGTTTTCATGGATCATACTTCACGTTCAAGATGAAATGTTTTTTTCTGAATGTTCATCTCTCAACGAGGTAACCCTGTCACTACCTAACAAAAAAATCTCAAATCTTTTGATTACAACAGCAGTAAAAACTGTAAATTCGCTTTAATTTCAACAGGAGAAAAATGATCGAGCAGACAAAAGGGGCAACGTGTCCAAGTGTTGTTATTTACGCTATTTAGATAACCGGCTTATACACACCCCCTTTTTTAGGGCGCGATCCCACACTCGAGATAGCGCGAGGGACAAGTACTCTGCGCAAGCATAATACGTTCACATACACTTACACACATGCGTACGCGAATGGTGGTGTGCATTCGCTTTGCAGATTATTATAACGAGCGTCGCGTTGCATTAGCATACGTATCTGCGATGCTGCGAAAGCCCGGGATCCTCGCTCGAAATGGTGAATAACATGCGCCGATTGTTCGGCGTCACGTGACACAATAATCGTACGTCAAGTGCGACTAGACAAGTGTCAGGGTTAGGATAAGTTGTAAGAATATGGCAGAGTTATACAACAAGTTTTTTTCATTCATTTTAAATTCATTCATATTGTCCAAAGAATTTTTAACCCTTCTAAAAAAATTTTACCTTGAACCGTGAATTCTTTGAACGTCATGAAAAAATGTACACTTTGCTAATGAGCCATGCTCCATTTGAATCGCGGTTTATTTGCCGTATAATACGCGGGGAAAAAGTTTTCCCCCCGAGTCAATCTTTTCACTTGATCTCCGCCGAAATTGCCGAAACGCACCGCCGCGGTTCTGGTAAGAATTCTGTGTGTGGAGCGATAATAATATCACCCCACGCACCTTTATGCGAGATCCTTTAAATGGAAAATCGAAACGCGGGTAAGATAACTTTGGGGGGTGAGAATGTATTCAAAATGGCGGCCGAGGGAGAATGAAAGAAATGGTGCTTGGTATATAAGCCGAGCGATGATGCGATACACATATCGCTGAGCACCCCAAAAAAGTGGAGGTGAATAAAATTCATCGCTTTTTTCCATAGAAGAGGAATTTCGCGATTTTCTGGAAATTCAGAAGCTGTATTTAACATATTTTATATATTCGAAAATGACGTTTTGGAAAAAAAAATTGACATAAAAAAAATGAATGTAGGTTTTATTATTATAGGAACATGATAAAATACAATATACAGTAAACTTTCGTTTATTCCAACGCTCGCTTATTCCAACGATCGTGTATTCCAACTCGTTTCCGCTCGGTTATTCCAACTGGCGATGCTCCTCCACCTCTCACCACTTTCCCTGTACGGCCTATCCCGCGTGATGTGAAATTGTGTGCGTCGTGCGTGCTCTGACGTGCTCACAGTTACGCGAGTCACGACTCACGATGCACTTTATCTCTCTCGCACACGAGACTGTTCATTGGTTGCCCCGCGTGGCGACATAGCCACTGAGAGTTACTGACAAAGACATGCGGTAGAGGTGGGAGGCCCTCTAGAGTTGGAATAACCGAATATTTACATTTCGCGGCGGTTGGAATAAACGAAAGTTTACTGTATTTATGTTTTTGTGTTTTTAAAATTATTATTCTTAACGAAAAGCGCTCTATAATCACATAAACATGATGATTCCAACAACACAAAACCGTTACCACTGCCAGACAATTTTTTTTCCCTTCGAACGCCTCGATCGGAGGAGTGTAACATCGTCGTTGCCATTTCTGCAGCGAAATCGCCGGGCGCTAAGCCGCATTAAGTACTAAGCGGATCCGTTTATCCGGAAAATAATCCGCAGATAGCATCGCAGGAGCTTATTGTCACCGCCTCATGTCGTGATTATTTATACGCGATAGTGTTTTTATCTCACGGCGCAATCAATCTTTATGAAAGGGGTTGCTTGGCAGCGGGCGTTTTCACGCCAGGCCGAGCGAGTAATCATCGCAGCCGTGATGACGTGTTCATTCTGGATGACGCGGAATTTCTTCGTAAGGATATCTTCACATTTACCGTGCAACGGAAAAAACCGTAACGCGAATCGTTCGGAGACTTTTTTTTTCTCTGCTGTTGCAAATATTTTACGCGGAAAAAAATAATTCGGATCACTCGGAGCCAACAAAAAATCACTCGGAGCCAACAAAAAATCACTCGGAGCTTCCTTTTTTGTTGGCTCCCAGTGATCAATAGATAATATATATAATATACATAAAAAAAAAGAAATAAAATCCACAAGCCGTATCAACACGTTAACAAGATACAGTGCAAAAACCATTTTTTATTCTAACAATGCAACTGTTAAAAAATGACCGAAAAGGTTCAATACATAACTAAAATACCAGAAAATTTAACAAAATTTTATAAATAACATAAAATATAAAAATAAAAGTAGTTTCAAATATATTTGAAACCTGTATAGATATTATTTTCTTAAAAATCATTAAAATTAAATTTAATATTTGTTAAACTTTGATTCTTAAAGCATTGAATTCTGATTATCTTTGAGAATTCACGAAAATAGCAGAAAATTCTGTAAATTATAAAATTCTCAACAAATTTAAAAAATACTGAAAATCTCTTACATCTTAAAAGTAGTAACAAAAGATATAATTCACTCAAAAATACATCAAACTTTTATACTCAGAGCGCTGAATTATAGAAATGTAAATAGAAATTCAAAAAAATATTAGAAAATTTTTTCAATGTGTATATATACGAAAATTTTTTTTTAATATGTATAAAAAATACTACTTTCTGAAAAATATGTAAATAACACTCAAAGTCGTTGAATATTTCAATACCAAAGCATAAAATTTTTAAAATCTACAAAACCCTTCATAAAAATATTTGAAATCATTGAAAAATACTGGAAAATCTTACCAAATTTTATAAATAACTTGAAATATAAAAATTCAACGATTTTATAATACACAGATATTTTACTCACAAATCATAAACATTAAATTAAACATTAGTTGGACTTGGATCTTAAAGTATTGAACAGTAATTGTAACTATCCATGATCCATGAGAATTTACAAAAAAAGGATGTAAATCTTTACATAATTAAGTTCTAAAAAAATATACAAAATACTGAAAATCTCTTATTGTTAGTAAGTAAAAGAAATTGTGACAAGAGGTATAATTTACTCAAAAATATATAAAACTTTCACTCCTAGAACACTATTATAGAAATGTAAATAGAGATTCAAGGAAATACTGGAAAACTCTTCAATTTGTATTTAAAGAAAAAGATAATTCTTTATAAAAACTACCGTTTTTTAAAAAATGCAATACAATACTCAAAATCGTTCAAATTTTCTATACCAAAGCATAAAATTAAAAAAATTTACAAAGCCATTCATAAAAATACTTGAGATCTTCAAAGAATACCAGAAAATTTCATAATTAACATGAAATATAAATATCAAAAGGATATAATATACCTGGAATCCGTATAGATATAATTTTCTCAAAAATTATTAAAATTTAATGAAACATTTGTTTAACTTTGAATCTTAAAGCATTGAATTCTGATTATCCTTGAAAATCCACAAATATTGAAGAAAATACTTTTAATTATAAAATTTTCAATAAATATGAATGAAAAATAATGATAATCTCTTTGTACTCATAAAATGTAATAAGGTATATAATTTACTAAAAAAATATATAAAACTTTTATTCCTAGAGAACTCAATATAGAAACACAAAAAAAAATACGAAAAAAGTAATCAATTTGTAAAAATATAAAAGAAATTTTAAATCTGTATAAAAAAAATCATTTTCTAAAAAACACATTTAAGCACTAAAAATTGTTAAAATTTTCAACACCATAGCAAATAATTTAAAAAATCTACAAAGCAATTTATTAAAATTTTTTAAATTCTTGTAAAATACTAGAAAATCTTACAAAATTTTATAAATAACATTAAATATAAAAATTATTGGAATCTATAATACATTTGAAATCTGTATGGATATAATTTTCTTAAAGGGGGTTGGGGGGGGGGTAAGGGATGAGCCGATTCAGAAAACCGACTTTCTTTTTTTACGATTTCTTGAAGTTTAACGTTTCACAAATGTTGTGTTACATTTTCAAATCAATTAATGATTCAGTGTAAGTCAGAAAAAAACTTTCTTTCTCATTTTTAGAGTAATAAACAAATTATAAATGCGTATTTCTGAAAACCAATTTTTTGAGTCCGTGAACACGATCCTGTAAAATCTACTCGACCGATTCTTTTCAAACTTGGAACATACTTTCATGGTATAAAATGTTTCATTTTCATATTGGAGTAATTTTTCACTTCAAAAATGGCGGAAAATTTAGCGAGAAATCGCGTTTTGTGCTTCAATAAACCACGAATTGTTAAAAAAACGAAAAGAATAACTTTCTAACGACCGAAGGAGGGAGAATAAACTCTTACTTTAAGTAAATTGACCAACTTTTTTGATTTCCGATAATTCTACGCCGAGTTATCGTGTTCACCGTACAACGTGTTTTCAAAAAGACGTTTACGTGTTTTCAAAAAGACGTTTTGGGAAACGCTCTGTCACCAGCTTATTTTTCAATATTTAATCACAAAAATTTAACGAAATATTCTCTAGATGATGCTTTATAATTTAAAAAAAGTTTGAATAAATTTGCTTGAGCTGTATCTCTGTGAAAAATCAGCGAAAAAAGTGTTTTTTGTTTCAAGTTATCCCTTACCACCCCCCCCCCCTAAAAATTTTTTAAATTAAACTAAACATTTGTTGTAATACTAAACATTCCTCTCCCCCATGCCTTCCCAAAAAAAACTCCATCAATTCCTCATCCTTCCTTACAGCGATTTCCAATATGTATAACAGAACATAAGAAAGCAGCATCGTCAAAGATCGATATGGGTACAGGGGGTTACTGAGGATGGGAAGGGCAAAAAAAAAGATAGAGGAAGAAAACAAAGATCGCGGGAGAGCTTTTATGAGCGCGTTTTAGCATTCAGGCCGCGATGGCGTCGGGTAATATCCTGCGGGGCTTTTTTTTCCCGGCGCGAAGGCGAGAGCAAAGTCGGCGAACCGGTAGCGTATGCTTATTTTAATTGAAACAGTCGAACGCCTGAGTTTTCCATCCCCCCAAGCACCGTTTCAACGACCCGGGGATATTGTTTCGGGCGAATATGCAAATCATGAGCGTAATTTTCACTGCCCGCCGCGAAAAGCGCATCCCCCGAATCGTCAACCCGGACGTGGCGAGAATCTTTATTGCTAATGATGGGTTTTTATGGGATGTAAACCGAAAGCTCGATCCCAGAAAAGCGCGGAAAAATGTAACGCCTTCAGTGACTCGATGTTTGAGGGGAAGGGGAGGGGGGAACGGGAGCACTTGATTCTAATTTATTATATCCAGGGCTCGAATCCGAGAAATTGAATTAATTAAAGCCGGAGGAAATATAAGGGGGACCGGCACTTTCTCGGTGGCGCGTAAATATTAATTAACGCGCGACGAGAATCGCCGGGATATCGCATTGCGCGAAAGAATTTCGAGCTAGCTTGTAAAAGCCCTCGCAATTTCCGCAAAATCGATTTCCCGATTTTTATTGCTTTCTCGAGAGGTACGTGTTTCACCTGATAATTTCTTTCGCAGTTTTTATGACCTTTTTTCTTTTTGGTTTGTGGAATTATTTGTTGCTTCGCAGGCCAAGTCGTGGAGGTGTTGGAAAATTGGATTACAAGGCAATTTCCGGAATGAGGTTTTTTCGTTGTTTTTGTATGATAAAAGAAATGTTGGTTTTGTAATTCTATGTATTTTTATATAAGCTTATTCCACTTTTATTGAAATTTTTAATGAATACGTGTGCGCTCGGGTGAAAAAACAAAGAAAAAAAATTAATACTCGGTTACGGGCATATGAACCTCCGCTAGTTTCACGAGATATGATCAAATCAGATTGACGTGAAATGGATATCTGGATCTCGATATAGCGTATCTTCCGGGAAACGCGCAATTGCCCAACGAAACAATAACCAACGATCTGAATCGCGATTAGTTTGTTAAAAATTGCGTGTTTTTCTGTTTGTCGAGCTTGAAAGTGTAGTAACTAATATCATTTTCATCTAAACGTTTTTTTTAGACCGAAAAAATTCAATGAAATAAAAAAAATGCATTGTATATCTTCACATGAAAAGTAAAGATGTTCAGGTATTAAATATAAACTTTTTTATTATTTCCCTTTTAATAGTTTTATTGAGAAGTACGATTTTTAACTCATATTTTACGCTATTAAAAAAATGATTAAAAAAATGATTAAAAAAATGTTTGTACGATGTGGTTGATTTTCCGGAATCAAGGCGTAAATCATTGTTCACATTCTTATTTTTAATGAACAACAATTTTTTTTATAACTTTACATAAGATTTTCTAGAGAGGGGAGGGTTTTACAAACCTTAAAATATCTTATTATTGTGAAATCATCTTGTGTGATTTATAGACGGTCACTTGCAAAATAGTTTTCTGAGGTTGAGAATATTAACATTAGTTTTAATAAAACCCAGAAAAGTATAAGCATTTTCAAACAAATACTCTTTAAATAAAAGGTCATCTATGAAAATATTAGTTATTCGAAAAAAAAATTCAATAGATAATTACAAGTTGGTAAATTATGTGAGTTGTTTTAATCTTATCACTTATAAAACAATATTTTGCTTAAAGATGCACACAATTTTTTGAAATAAAAATTGTTGCAAAATATTAATTTTAATGAATTCAAAATAAGCTATTTACCTAAGCTGTTGTGGTGACTGAACTAGAAGTTGACGACAAATAAGTTTTATCTGAATATTTATCATATTCACCCGATGTATAAATACGTGTATCATATGTATTGCATTTATTTATTTTTATTCAAACTTACCACACTTTAATGAAACATTTTATTTGCAGAGTTTTTTTTCCAGAATAAAGGTAAGAAAATTTATTTGATATTATTCACACAGTTATTTCAATAAATTAATCGGTGACGATTTAATTCGATAAATCACCTATCATTTTTTTTACAATAATTACAAGCCAATTTTCTTTCGCAATACATCCAATTATTTTAACATCACTTCTGTTTTTCAGAAGAGACTACCATGAACTAAATTCGTGTTAGAAGTTCAAATTTCTTGTAAGTTTTGCCTTGAATTTATTTTTACAAGAGGATAAATTCACATTTTTGACTTACGATAGCATGTATATACATACAAATTATATGTAAAAAATGCCACCATTACACAGGTACTCGAGACATACTTTTATGTCCAGCCTGCCCCTGTATCTCTTTTTGTTGCGCATCATCAAGCAACCTCGTTCTACTATTTGTTTAGCTAAAAAAACCGAAAGACAAATATTGAATATTGCTTTTTTTTACCAACAAAAGTTAAATATAAAATGACAAGATTTCTACAAATAAACGATCTTTAGTGAACATTTTCCGACATTAAAAAATGTTGCACATTAGGTGCTACATTAGGTCTTAGTTCTTGACGGTTTTTACCAAAATATTAAATTGCAGGAACTGTTGAAAATAAAAAATTATATATTTGAAAAATTACACGAAATTATACAGAATCTGATGCAGAAAAAAAAGACAAAGAATTATTTATTGTACATTAAAGAAAACTTTCAACAATAGGCGTTCGATGAAAAAAAAAAAAAAAAAAAAATGTGGAAAAGGAATTGTACAGATTCACTACAAAATTTGAATTGTTTATCAGACTTAAACATTGCAATAAAGAATTGAGAGGGTTGTGACAATACTTGTTAGTTTTTTGGAATATTGAAATCGACAATTGAGCCCCTGGATGCAATAACTCGCCGAGCGCTCGAAAACGGGTAAAAGTATTGTCCGCGCGGTGACGTTAAGTCAAAATCAAAAGTCCGAAATCGGAAAAATGAAAAATACCACTCGATAGCTTTCAAAAAATGAATGCATACACTCTTTTGAACTTTTTTCGTAAACATTATAGTTTTCGTTAAAAACAATAAAAACTGGTAATTTTTCAATCTAAAAATCCATGTTTTTTAAAACTTAAATCGCCGCTGCACAGTCATTTTTTAAGATATCAACATAATTTTCGTTAAATTTTGTTCAGGAAAGTCTAACGATGAAAACAGTATCAAATTATTTATAAAAAGTTGATAATAATTTAGTGTTTTATTAATCCGAATGAAAAACCTTGTTTCTCGACGTTCGCGTTGAAAATGTATCGAGGGAATTTTCGATTTCAACGAGGCATTCGCGCTTGTTATAATCTTGAGGGTATTATCGAACTTTTTAGAAAGTTTTAGCTCTGTAAAACTATTCTTTATATAAAATCCAGCGAGTTGAACGCAAACGCGCAGCGCGATGTGATGAATTTTGCGCGCGCGAACTTCGTAGTCGGTCGTACTAGCGACAAATTCATTATATCGCGCTGCGCGTTTGCGTTCAACTCGCTAGATTTTATATAAAGAATAGTTTTAAAGAGCTGAAAATTTCCAAAAAGTTCGACAATACCCTCAAGATTATAACAAGCGCAAATGCCTCGTTGAAATCGAAAATTCCCTCGATACATTTTCAACGCGAACGTCGAGAAACATGTTTTTCATTCGGATTAAAAAAACACTAAATTATTATCAACTTTTTATAAATAATTTGATACTGTATTCATCGCTAGACTTTCCTGAACAAAAGTAAACAAAAATTATGTTGACATCTTAAAAAATGACTGTGCAGCGGCGATTTAAGTTTTAAAAAACATGGATTTTTCGATTGAAAAATAACCAGTTTTTATTGTTTTTAACGAAAACTA